>CAIGRN010204179.1:0-14167 GCA_903798345.1 Fraxinus anomala | reverse complement strand
AACAATGAAGACGAGATGTTCTAAATCTGATAAGCTCTTAGTCCAAAGTATGCAAATATCAAAGATTTGTCATTCACACAAAGCAATGAACACAAGTTAAAGTTGACTCCAATGAATAACTTGGAGTCTGAGGTGCCTGGTCCCAGGAGTGTCAGTTCGACTTTTGATAAAGGCTTTATAAAATTGACATTTAAAATGACGTCTTGTGAAAAACTAACAAACGTTACAGCATGAAAATTTACATACCAACATTTTGAGCTACCATCTTCCAAACCCATCCACCAATTGGATTAATTCAAACTGTCAAATAAGTCATTGTTGAGCTAAGTGTTGTAATTTGGTTTGAAAGATTGAAATTTGGTTAAGTGATTAAATCAAAACTTGGAAAAATGACTTTCGTGTCAATTTCGATCAAATATTCGGATTTGATCCGATAGTCAAATTACAAATGTAAATAGATCAACTTGTTCTACTCGTCGAGGTATATTTGTAATCTCAAAACTAATTTTGGATGAATGAGAAATTACGGTCCAAAGTTAGAAAGAAAATAGAGGAACCTGTCTGAAAAATTGACTAAAGCTGTTGCTAGCTTATCGTTGGGCTGTCGCTCGAACAACAGGCTAGCGAAAAAGTCACTGCTTTTATCGCTCGAGCGAAGTGATGACAACATGCTAGTGATAGTGAAAAGTGCGACATTTGACAAGAGTTGTCAAGTTTGGAGCGCGACATTTTACTCACAATCCCTCATTCTCAACCCCACATAATTTCATAGACGGTCAACCTCCTAGCTCGACCATATTACGAAGTTAATGGAGTTATTTATTTTGAAGATCTACAGAATTGCAGTGTTAATGGACGTTGATTGGAAGCAACATTTTCAACCGTCAACCTCTATGTCTCTGTAAGGCCATTGGCCAAACCTCCTCTTTCAACCTTAATTTAATATGCTAATACTTACTCTATAGAGACATGAAATGAATCTTAGTACTCAAGAAGAAGAAAAAAAATGTTAATCATCATCAAATTTTATTAAAGAGGAAGATGCCGTGAGCTATAGAAGTAGCCAACATTTCTCTAGCAATAAGAAAGATAAACTTCAACAATAACAATTTGTTTAGGACTCGACGAAAATGCATATTGAAATCCCAGAAAAGAAGATAAAGATTCATCTCCATGTCAGAGTTGTTACAAGAAAAATGATGATGTAGTCATATGTTGGTACGTGTATGACTTTGCTAAAGATGAAACTGTTGGAGCTTTAGCATTAGCATCCATGAATATTAATTATGTTGGGAAAATAGGAGTTAATTAAATTATGTATTTACATACATATAATAATTGTGTTAGAATAATAAAAATGTATCTTAGGAATTACCCTTCTAGAATGATATTTTTTTTTTTTAAAAAAATTCCTTTTGCTTTGGTTCTTGATTCTACCTTCAACCCCTTTGAGACTTGACCTTCTCAAGTGTTTTTCAAGAACTCAAAATTGTTGATATTTTGTGTGGGAAAAACAATAAACAAATCATAATTTAACCTCATTATATGTGTTTATTTATAATGTCACGTGACACTCTATCATTTGTCAATTTAACATACAATCAATTTTTTCATTCAATATTTTCTCTCCACATCATACTATGTAATCCATTATACACATTTTTTTATGTACAAGTAGCAAAATCCTATTTGTAATATGTACATAACTTGGATTTAAAAATATTCATATACTAGAAGAGCTCTTCCCTTCGGTTGCAATTCAAATCAAACTATTTCCATATATGAATGACAATTCTAATCAAACTATTTCCATATATGAATGACAATTCTAGGCAGATCCGTGACGGGTCCTCGTCCAATTAATTATTTCCACTATAGTTAATAATAAAATATAAATCTTATAATTTATTCGATTCTTCTTCTTCTTTTTTTCTTTTTGGAAGCCACAGAAGGAATCAAATCAGACCTAAGTAAACTAAGTTTCAATAAATTAATCTTGACCCAATCAAATCTTCATCGGTCGAGATAATTTATTAATCCCATTATATTTTACTAAAAGAAAAAGATTGCACTTTCAGTCAAATTGAAATTACTAAAGCTATATATAAATAATAATTATATCCTCTTATTTTTCTTAGTATTACCCCGTACACCATATCGAATATTTGGAATAAGGTAAAATGACGAAAAAGCCATATTCCGAATCTACATAAATCCTCAAAATCATTTTCTATCTAACATTTCCAATTGATTACATCACAATATTAATTCAACAATTAGTGTCGAATTATTGAGCTTGGATTTAATTATCCTCTGGAAAATCCTTTGATTTCTTGATCGTGCCTATCAAATAGTAATATATATTCCCTTGTTATTTCACATTAATTTTCAAGGCACCAAGATATTGACAAGTGATTTTGATCTCACCATTAATGCCTCAAAAGAACTTCTGTCACTAATCAAAGTCCATTACCGGTTCGAAATTATGGTACTCCGTGCAATAGTCAAATGAAATTAAATTTATATGGTCAATTTCATATGTTAAACTTCACTTGGTCTGATCTAATACATCCCAAAATGTATCCTCAACTTTAATACACAAGTTAAATATGAACTTGAATAAAATTGAGACAATCTTATCAAAATAAAGTGATCGTCTTTATTTATCGATTGTGGATTAAATTATTAATCGAATCTTTTCATGCTCAACAACTTAAAACACTCAATTTATAACGTCAAATCGATCCATGAACAAAATGCAAGCTCAAATTAATACAAGCAACTTATCTAAAAATAAATTAATATATTACTTCAAAATATTGCGAGTACAAATAAATTTACTCAACGGGCAAATACCAATCCTACAGAATCACCAAACAATCCAGAGTTCTGTGCATCTATTGGGAAAATATTGAAAAATTCTTCCTTACAAACAAAAGACAGTTTTTACGTGTAATATGGAAGGATTTCTTATTTTACGTATTGAAAAGACTGAATTAAACATTAAACTTCATTTGGTTTAGCTAAAACTCGATTTTTATTAGATTTTTATAAATAATAATAATAATAATAATAATAATAATAATAATAATAATAATAATAATGAAATGCATGGTTGAAAAGTTGATAAAATTAAGTTGTGAATCCAATGAAATGTACGGTTGAAAATAAATTTGAGGAAAAAAAATGAATTTTAAAAATGAAGGTCAAACAGGAGTTAAATATTGTAAACTAAAAATTGTAAAATTATTTCAAGCTACTATAGTCTATAGGATAGGGTGTTGCCTCAACTCATAGTATAATAGACTTGATCCTCCAAGTTAAATGAGTTTTACAAATTTTAACTCGAGATAGCAAGAAGGATCGAGTGGAGTCCATTAAATATTCTCTCCTCAATCATCCGTAAAGGTTACTGTTCACCAGACTTGACATGACAGAACAAGCATGCAACTGTTACAGAATGTAACAGCCATTCTGGCACTTTTACAGATCACACACATGGGTGGTGGGCCCCATTTTTTATAATAATATTTTATTCACATGGAGCCGACCTCCATGTGACTATTCTGACATTTTTATAGATGAAATAGTTCTGTACAAATGGTTTAATCCCTTGAAAGAAAACTTAATCCGTCCTTTCCAAGTCAATATTTACACATTCTTGAATATTGGTCAATACAAGATGTAAGATCGCCTAAAAACCAAAAATAAAGAGAAGACGAATACTGATTACAGAAGAAAGAAACTCGAAGAAAGTTTTCTTATGAGAGAGAACTTAGTCTGCTAGGGTTGGAGTCAAATAAAAAGCCTCAACATGTATATCATGCTTCATGTGAATAAATTAGAGTTAGTATTGATTCTTGTAATGTTGTTTACAACAATATTTATAGAGAACTTGATACAACAATATGATAACTACAAATTATAACAAAATAAATTAAGCTCTTGTTTGACAATCATTATTTGAAAATTTTTTATTCTATATATTCATTTTTAACCACACATTCACACAGTAAAAAAATCACATATTCGGTAAACTCAAATTTTTTTACTACTTTTTAATCACATATTCTCCTAAAAATCACCATTCAACGCATTGTTTTTTCCAAATAATAGTTGTCAAATTAGGGGCTAACTCTAACTAAAATAAAATAGTAGCAGCCTTTAAACATAGTAATGGATGACTTTGATGATAACTACCTGTAGGCAAACGCTTGGTAAATATGTGAGACACTTGATCGTGAGTAGATATAAATCGAACTTGAAAATCTTTACTTGCTACACGTTCACGAATAAAATAAATGATAATTAAGTTCTATATGTTTAGCACATGCATGAAAGACTGGATTTGAAGAAAGATATATGGCACCAATTTTGTCACATCAAAAAGTTGTCGGTTTGTCCAAACCAAAACTAATTTCTTTTGTAATAGAAGAAAACCAAATAGCCTCGATCACAACATTTGCCAAGGCCTTGTATTCACCTTTGGTTGAGGATCTAGCAATGGTGGGCTGTTTCTTTGCTACTCATGAGACTAAATTATTTCCAAGAAAAAATTCATACTCATTTATAGATCGTCTATCATCAGGGCATCTAGCCCAGTCAGCAAAGCAATGTAATTATAATGAAGAGGAACGTACCATAGAGAGACCATAGGAAATTGTGTTCAATTGACTGAAATCAACAATTAAATGTATTGGTTCAGGGTGTGTTGGTGTCAGTGATTTTGTTATGTCAATTGGTGATAGGGTTGACTCATTTCGTGAAGGGTCAGAAGAATCATGAGATAGAGGTTGAATGGGATTGGTATTAGTGGGATAAGAAGATAGTGAAAGTGATTAAATATGATAAGGTAGAGATAATTGTTGTCACGGTGAGCTGTTTGTTGATAGTGGAACAACAAGTGTTTGAATTGGGAAAAAAAAAAGTCTTAAACAAAGTAGAATGATATGGTCCATATTTTTTACTGTTAACCAAGGAATGTTGTCATGCAAATTGGACATCCTTTGCTGCATGGAATTGTTACCACAAAATGAAAAACTATGCTCATCAAATTTAACATGTCAGGCAACATAGGGATTTTGTTGGTTGACACATCATAGCAACGATAGCCAAAATGATGCAATGAGAATTGACATAAATTGCAGTCCTAAATGAAAATTTAATTTTATTGTATACACATAGCAAAGGATATTCGGAGAATCAAAAGACTGATTTTTGGTTTTTATTAAATAAACAAAAGAATGAAGTTTTATTATTTTAAACAGGCGTGAGTAGGGAGTTATAAATAATGTTGCATCATCAAATGCATGGGTCCAAAATTTTAATGGTACATGACTACGAGCTAGCATGACTAAGCCAGTATCCACTACGTCTAATTTTTTTCTCTATAACCCCATTTTGCTTATGGGTATGAGAACATGCTATTCAATAATCTATACCATTTTCTCCTAAAAATTTGTTTTTACTTTCTATACTCCCACCCAATCAGATTAAACAGCTTTTATTTTCTTATCAAATTGATTTTCAACAAACTTTTTAAACAAAGAAACACATTATACAAATCACGTCTTTGCTTTAACGGATAAAACCAAGCGAATCTAGTAAAGTCATCAATGAACAATACAAAGAACAAGGCAAATTAAATTGATTAACAACTATATTTATAGTTTGCAAATTAAATGCCCTAATCTTGCATACCAATCTTTCAAAGAAACCTGTGCAATATGAGCTTGAAGATATGATGGAGATGGTAACTTGTAGAGACCATCTTCACTTGGTCCTTAGAGTGGTACTTCATGTGTTTCCTGATCCTTAACAACAAAATAAGATGGATGAAATTCAAAGAAACATTTATTATCTCTAGTAAATTTATGAACCGATAGTAATTATTTGGTATTTTTTAGAACATGCAAAACATTATTAAAGTAAAGAGTTTAGAATGTGAGAGAATCGTAGTAGAACCAGTGTGATGAATATTCAAACCTTGACCATCAGCAACTTGAAGTTGATTACCACCTCGATAATTAGTATTGATGTTGAGATTTGAAATGTCAGGAACAACACGTTGTGTTGGAGGTATTGCATTGATTTGAGAATTGAGGACCAGCAGGGTGTGAATAATTCTGATATTGATTATAGTTGCCTGATCTTCGAGTGTATCATTTTCTACATCTATCAGCAGTATGGTTATGAAGACCGCATATCTGGCATGGCAAGGCCTTTTATTCTAATTATTTTGTAGATTATTGAAGTTATCATTCATGTTGAATGCATGGTCATTTCTAGGTCTCGGTGTGGGCAAGAGTGGTAACGCGTTGGCAAGATTGACTACTTTTTAAGATTGCTCTTTAGCAAACTTTCATGAGCAACTAGCTGGCCATGGAGTTCATAGAAATGAACAAGTTTTCGCCTAATGTTTAACGCTGCGAGAATATGGTGAGATTCGCTTCCAATATTTCTATATATGATTACATTGAGCTCAACAGTGGTTAGTGATCTTCCGAAGGCACCTAATTCATCAGCAAGTGCTTTAACTTTTTGTAAAACTGTGAAATATAGAGATCATTTCTCTTAAACTCTTGGAGGTCCATATGCAACTGAAGTTGTCTATTTTGCGAAATAGACCCAAAAGCATTCCCTAGAGCATCCCAAACTTGAGTCGAAGAAGTCGGACTATCAACATAAGAGAATTCCTTTGGATATAGATAAGAGAAGCTAGGACATTAACATTTGATCCTTCTTAAACCAATCATGATACTCTGCATTTTAAATATATATGGGTGGATTAGTCTCAGTAAAGATCTCCTTTAGTGGAGGTTTAGTAGAACCATCAACAAAATGCATCAAATTTTTATGGTTGAGAAGGGGAATAAATTGAGTTTTCCAAGCAAGATAATTGGAGAAGTTGAGTTTGATAGAAAAAGTATAAGCAGCGGTGTTGGAGGTAAAGGCAGGTGCGGCAGAAGAAGAATTTTGAGAGACTAAGGAAGAAGTGGATGATGAACTTGAGGAAGAGAAGGAAAAGGAAGAAAAGTTGTTTAAGTAACCATATTAGGCTTTGATACCATGTCAATAATTAGAGTTTGTATTTATTCTTGTAATGTTGTTTACAACAATATTTATAGAGAACTTGATACAACAATTTGATAGCTACAAATCATAACAAAAGAAACTAATTGTAGCTAAGAATAAAATAGTAATTATCTTTATCTCCTAACATTCGAGTTAAAACTTGATAATTGTATTGTTATTTATAAGTATTAAAATAATTGATGGGTTGATTAATGTTAAATGATTGGACTACGTCACTATTTACTTGGCATGTTGGGCTATCTTAATTCTTTGAGGCCCATTTCTTTAAAACGTGTTTCAAGTTACACTCTCTTGCCTCTTTTAAGTGAGTTGCGATCCGCTGCACACTTGGCTTAATCTTGACCCTAGGTTTGAATCGATTGATATGGATAGATATTATACTTGGCCCTTACTTTCGTTTTTTGCATTGGTTGGATAGTTCTTTTCTCTATGCGGGTTAGGGTTTCTTTGAAGATCTGTAACTTAGATCTTTGTGTTGTAATCTCAGTACTTTAAGTAAAAATAAGGGTTTTATGTACGATCTTTGAGAGATTTCTGAGTGTTGGTTACTGATTTGTAATAGAGAGGTTACAAAGAACTTCTTGAATAAATCTACATTATTTCTTGGTTGAGATTGGGGGGTCTGGAGCAATATCTCTTGGCAGATGCTAAACGAATGATTAGGTCGTTTAACTGAACATTCGGGCCCTTTTAGAGCAAAACAAGTCTTTAGTTCTTGTGTTCTTTAAGTTTTCTGCAATTTTGAATTTTTACGATTTTTCAATCAACTAGATTGTACCGTTTTGGAATCAACAAGTGGTATCAGAGCTTTCTTTTTCAAAAATTTGGCTTAGAACTTTTATCTTTGAAAACCTTGTTTTAAAATTTTTGATAAAATTGCAAATCTGGTTCGTTCTTGAAGGTTTGCGTAAGAAATTAGTTCAAGAAAGTTTTTGTTTGTTGATCTAATCCCGATTCAAATTTTGGTTGGATCACTTAATGATAATATGGTATTTTTTGGGTTAAATCTACAAGATTTTTTAAGACATTATATTATTTTTTAGATTAAAAATTCTCTGTTTCTTGAAATATTCTAACTTGTTTTTGACTCGTTAAGATCTGTTGTTTATACTGTGTTCAGCGATTCTGGTCTGACTCGCTACCGAGTTCTGATGGATCTTATAACTCGTATTGAATTTGGCGAGTTAAGTTAATTCACACTGATATATGTTGAGTTTCGACTCGCTGCTAAGTGTTACTGAGTCACTGTGACTCGATGGGTTCCTGTGCTTAAATTGAGATTCTTGATTCAATTTTGATATTTTCTAATTGCTCTTTTCATTCTGAAATTTTGGGATTTTAGATTTTGGTATTTTATATACTCTCTCCTTACCTGTTAACTATTCTTGTTAATTTTGAAATTGAATATTAAGGTAAGTAATCTGCCCTTAGTTTTCTTTGTCCAAGATCTCATGCGAGGATCTTGGAATCTGAGGGAGTAGTGGAATCCATAGTTATCACTCCTTAAACATGTTTCAAATTGACAATTATATTCGTTAACTGCTGTTAAGGTTTTTTAAAATTATGTAAATTGGCAATTCTGTAAATAAAAGGGATTTAATTGTAAATGTTGTAAAAAATCAAGGTGTAATGTGAAATTATATGAAAATTAGTTTTTTAGGTCCAGAGTTCGAGTATGGTAAAAAATGAAATATACGGCGTGAATTGTCGCTAGACTGCACCATGGATTGGCTGGAACGTCAAAAATAGAACCTCCGTTGCTCAGCTTCGCTCTGCCTCCGCTCGAGCGATAGTGTTGTCCGAAAAAATTTTATTTCACGATTTAAAGGTTTTTTCCCTGACCCATTACTTTCCTAACCTACCTATAAATACCAAAACATATCTGAACGTGATTTGTGAAGGTTGATAATTGAGAGAGCTTCATCAAAGAGAATTTCTACATATTCAATCTTTCAACCTTCGTCATGTGATTTTGTTTTGGTGAGAAAAAACATCACTTTCATAATTCAAATACCAAACCGTTCTTTCCTCCGCATCTGTCAGAGTTGTTGAAGATCGAAGAAAGTTGAATGGAGTTTTAGTTGGTGAAGAGCTGATGCTCTTGGTGATCCACAGGAGATAGACGATTCCGCGAGGCTAGGAGTGCTGCAGGGTAGCAGATTCCAAGAGAGATTTGAAAATTGCAACTAAGGATTGGTGCATGGGAGCACGATTTCCAAGAGAGCTATAAGAACTTCAGTCCGGAGATCAGATGGTACGTGTCGTCGTCTGGTCTGGTAGACTGTAAGTGTCTAAATCATTTATAGTTGATTGATTGGCAAATTGCTCAGAGTTTTTACCAGTAGGGTTTCTCCATGATCATACCGTGTGTTTTTACTACTTTCTTTATTGACTATATTAACTACGATATTTAAACATAGGTTAAATTNTTTATAGTTGATTGATTGGCAAATTGCTCAGAGTTTTTACCAGTAGGGTTTCTCCATGATCATACCGTGTGTTTTTACTACTTTCTTTATTGACTATATTAACTACGATATTTAAACATAGGTTAAATTGACTTGCATGCTTAATCATCTAGAGATAATTAATTTGTGACATATTGCTAATTAATTAATAATTTTAATTCCGCATAATATACCTATTCAACCCCCTTTCCCTTTAGGAATTGTTAGGGTCGAACTACGTAAATTACAATCTCTCTAATTATTAAGGCAGTTACTAGATTAAATTTATAGTGCTTGACTTGGAATTTTTATTAATTAGGGTTAATTGGATCGTTTGTTTTCTAATTAACTACAATTAAGGAGATATATGAAAATAATTTCAACGGTGACTATTTAAAGTGTGAATTGATATATATTTGCATCTATGATCAGTTGTAAAATTCTGATGATGGATGTGGGTTTAGACCAATGATTGTTCTTTTGATTGCTTTTGATATTTTAATTTGTGTTGTTCATTAGTTAATTTCTTTAGAATTGTTTGCATATAATCAAAACCCTCCCAATCATTATTTACATAGTATAAAATTAGACTAATCACTCTTCGTGAGATTGATAATTACTTCCACTACTACATTTGTTTTTAGAGGTAAATGTTTTATTTTTAGGTGTCTACAACAATACACCACTTAGGCAGTTTGCGAAACCCAACACCAATCTCCGAATGCAATCCTAATTCAAACCTCTTTACTTTCTTTGCCTCCGTGTCTACTAGGTGCGATGCATACCTAGGGATGTCAATGTGGTTCACCAGTTCGGACGCCCATGGCTCGACCCAGGAAAAGCTCGAGTCGTGCCGGCTCGTGGCTCGGGCCGAGCCCCATTTTGGGATGTCGCTCGAGCTGGCGCCGCCCATGTGGCTCATCGGACCGGCCCGTCTCATGAGCCATTTTGGCCCCTTAAGCCAAGTTTAAAAAAAAAAGTTAAAACAATAAAAAAAATAATTACAACCGCCTGTAAAATGCAGCTATGATAATATTAAAAAAAAAACCAAGCTGTATTGGCTCGAGTCCGACTCGCCTTGTAAAGACCCGAGCCTAAATTTTTGGCGGCTCGGGCAAAAAAAAAGCTCAAACCATTTTTACTCGAGTCGAGCCCGAGCTTCGTGGCTCAGCTCGTGACACCCCTATGCGTACCTAAAGAGTTGTTCGAATTTTCTTTCATATTTCTCAAGCTTCATCTTTCCCTGTTTAACTTGAAGAAGCTCTGTCTCCTTTCGATCTCTCAGGGCTTGTGGGTAATATTTTCCCATCACCTCCTCTTTGAAATGTGCCCAAGTGCGGTGGCATTTTGTTGTTCGAACCTTCTAGCCTTCTTTTGCTCTGTATCTACAAGATGTGTTGCATACATAGAAAGCTGTTCGAACTTCCTCTCATAATCAACCAACGCCATCTTTCCTTAATTAAGTTGTAGAAACTCTGTCTCCTTTCGATCTCTCAGGGCTTGTGGAAAGTGTTTTCTCATCACTTCTTCTTAGAATTGTGTCCAAGTTAGAGCACGTTGTTGTGCACGAGGTGACTCCCACCAATGATCTGCTACATTAACCAACATGAATTTCACTTATAATACTTTTTGAGCATTAGTGCATGAAAGACGTTTGAAAATTCGCTCAATTACTCTTATCCATTCTTCAACTGCCAACGGGTTTGCCTTGCCATCGAAAGTTAGAGGTTTGTATCAATGGAAGTGTTCAACAATTGAGTTGGTGTTGTTAGCATTTGGATTCTAGGAACCAACCTTTGCTTGTTGTCTTCCCAAATTTTGTACAACCCTCAACAAATTCCTGATAACACTAGTTTGATTTTGTTGTTGTCTCGACATTTTCTTAATACAAAGAAAATTTTGTTTTAGAAATATTGGATGATATAATGGTGAAAAACTTTTTAAAAATATGCCCAAGTAATATTTTGTTTCCTATAAAAAAGAAAATAAAAATAAAAAATTTCTAAACAAAGTAAATAACAGCTATTTCTAATCTCAATGAGTCATAGGAATCTTCTTTGGTGGAATCTCATCATCTGAAGTGATGCATGACTTGGGCTTAGAATTCGTAACCAAATCAATGAAGTTTTGTTGCTCGAATTCTTGCTCAGGTCTTCCTTCGTCTCTGGTTCGAGTTCATTTTTGGTTCTGATTCTAGCTCTTCCTCTTGGTCCTAATCACGCTTTTCCTCTGGCTCTGGTTCAGGTTCAGGTTCAGGTTCTGGCTCAGGCTCCTGTAGTCTGTGGTTCTATAAGATTATGATTGCTTCGCAGTATCCCATAAAATCAATCATATTCCAATCTTCTCGCAAGTATAGCCCATAATTCATATCCCTTACGAAATAGGCCACGTTTATCCACTAAGGTCACATTGCGCTGATAAGATGGTATATCAAGATGATTATCCCCTCATTATATCCAAATGATCTTCCTTGCTCTCATTTGAATAGGAAATCTTCAATATGCTTAACAAATGTTCGGTCCCATCCCACTTCATAATTTATATAGTTCTTGATAGCAATTTGAGCATGATGTAGGTATGTTGGACTATTCCTAGTCGTCCTAGTTGTCGTCAAATCCTAATCACATGTGATGTGTATAAATTCAAATTTGCTTTTCAGTGACAAAATTATTTCATTCTAAGCTCGTATGAACAATATGCAAAAAAAAAGTTCCAGTAACTATTTATGTGAGGTAAACATGCTCATAACATTCTATTAAATGAAGTAAGATAACTCATAATCATGCTAAAAGAATAACATTTTACTTCATATCTTGAATTAATTGGGGAGTGGTCGAATAGTGAGCATCCTGTACCAATAGTTTTTCTTACCATTACACATTATCTTAAACTCCTACTAAAATAGTAATGTCATGAAATAAAAGTTTTCTAAAAATAAACATGTAAAATCATCATTCTAAAATCACATTGAAATCAACTTAAAACTATTATTTAAATATTTAAAATAATCATTAATATCAAACATTTCAAAAGGCAAAAAAATATGTAATGAACAATGCAAGTCACTATTCACGTGAATAGTTCTCGAATAGTCCGTTCACTGTTCACACGAACAATATCGAGTGTTTTTATGATGGTACTTTTTATTTAATGAAATAAAATCTTTTTTTAAGTCTATAGGAAAGTAGAATAGTATTGTAATACCAACTGCTAAGTCTACTTTCCTGTAGATTTAGATATTTCGGGAAAAAATTGGCATGTTGTTTTTAAAAAAGAAATATTGTTCATGTGAACAGTGCACGATACTGTTTACAATGAACAATGACCATTACAAAAATATCCTTTCTGAGAGCGATATATTTTTTTTTTTTGAAAGGTTGAATATTAATGAATGTTTTAAATATTTAAATAATATTTTAAAGTTAATTTCAACGTGATTTTAAATGATATTTTACATGTTTATTTTTAGAAACTTTTATTTTATCAAAATCCTATTTTAGGAAATTTCTAAAGAAATAAAATCGAAATATTTTCATAAGGATTAGGAGTTTAAAGATAATGTTTTTGTAAAGTTTTAAACATGTAATAATGTGAAAAAAAATCTTTGGCATGCGTCTACTATTCGACCTTTCTCCAATTGATCCAAGGTATGAAACGTAATGTTATTCTTTTTAGAATGATTGTTAGTTATCTTGTTTTATGTTATGAATTATAAGTATGGCTTAAAGATTAAGCATAATTGAACTTATATGTGTAAGACATAATTAGAATTTTGCAAATACACTGAGAGGTAGCATATGTATGAATTTTGAGGACAAAATTCATTTTAAGGAGGGGCGTTTGTAACATCCCAAATTTTTATAGTATAGAATTATTTAGTGATAATGATTTCGACCTAGGCATATTTTGATAATATTGAAACGTTGAGGAGTTAAAGTGAAATA
Source organism: Fraxinus anomala (assembly GCA_903798345.1). Classification (NCBI taxonomy): domain Eukaryota; kingdom Viridiplantae; phylum Streptophyta; class Magnoliopsida; order Lamiales; family Oleaceae; genus Fraxinus; species Fraxinus anomala. The sequence continues at coordinate 681 of CAIGRN010204179.1, read as the reverse complement.
GTATTAAATTTAATTTTATTTGGACTAAATAATCAAGTGTTGATGGAGTGAAGAAACTTTGTGACTTGGGTTAGACTCTTCCAACCTACCACCATGTGTACCTCAATCTATAACCACTACCATCACCACTTGTAATGCATTACCACCGCCACCATTTGCAACCCGTAACCACCACCTACCCCACAACCCACCATTATCAAAATCGGTGATGTACCACCACCACAATCATCGGCAACCACTAGTTTTCACAACATCCCCTCCCACCCCCACCATCTCCGGCACCATAGAGAGAGAGAGAGAGAGAGAGAGAGAGAGAGAGAGAGAGTTTTCACTAGTTCTTTTTTTTTTTTTTTTTTTTTTTATAGCTTTTTTTTTTTTTTTTGAAGGGAAATAATTGAAAGATTGGGAAAGAAGACTCTCTTTGAATGAATGGGGGTGGGGTGGGGTGTTAGAGAGAGAGAAAGCATTTAACGAATAGAAATGGAAAATGTTAATATAATATATATTTTGTATATAATAATAATTTAAATAGTACCTCATTTTTGAATAAAATTTTTAATAATCTGGTTTTTTATAATGAAATGTTAAATTCATGTTTTCGTGTAATTTTCCCTTATTTATATGTAGAGGTGGCAATCGAGCCGAGCGGCTCGTCGGCTCGGCCGCTCGGCTCGTACTATA
>CAIGRN010204177.1:0-12252 GCA_903798345.1 Fraxinus anomala | reverse complement strand
AAGTCATCTTCCCCGACACACACCCATCCCACTCCACCCTATCAAACCAAAACTTATTACTAAAAATCAAAGAATAGACAAGAATGAAAGAGAAAACAATTGAAAAGTCATCTTCCCCGACACACACCCATCCCACTCCACCCTATCAAACCAAAACTTATTACTACCACCATCCCCATCCCTACAACATGTTGTAGTCACCCACCAACAACTAGTCACCAATAGTCTTTGCCAATTCCACATCCACGATTAGTCGATTGCTCAATTTACACATGTAATTTACTCATGAATTCTTTAATCTTTGATCGCAAGAAAATTCAAAACATGTGATGAGGCGATGAATGGTAGAGAAGCTAAGTGATTTGGAGGCATTTTCCTAGGTTTGGCAAATCGATCCCCATAGTTTGGGAATAGCCAAGGGAAGAAATTCCCCATCGCTCTGAGGGGAAGTTGGAGGGCAGGGAGAGGTTTTCTAGTGTAGGAAAGTGGTCAAAGCAGGTGCTGGTGCTGAAGGCAAAAATATGTAATTTAAATGGGGATGATGATGTTTCATTGGGACGGTGTTTGACTATGAGTGTTGGACAAAATGAAGTTTTTTCTTCTTTTTTATTTGTTTTAAATGAAAAAAGCCAAAAAGATGCATTTGCCCTTCTAAAAAGTGGGCAACTACAATTCACATGCTAAACTAACAATTTTTTTTTAGAAGATTATTGTTCAAAGGTCACTGTGCTGCATATTTTTCCGAAGGTTCGGAATAGCAGTGTCAAAAAAAAAGGTTAGATACCCATTTACACTTTTTTGAAGGTTAAGAACCCGAGTGCAATTCTCTTCCCTTATTTCCCTTATTTTCAGGTTTGTTTCTTTTGTTTTCAAGTTTTTCGTGGGATTGGCTTGAAAACGTCCAAACCGATGATTTTATCGTTTGGTATTTGGTGTACAAATTTTTTTTCGTTTTCAAAAACGCGTTTTCAAAAATAGGAAAGAAAACGCGTTTTCACTGTTTTGAAAAATCGAAAACAGAAAACGACCCAAAACGGCCAAAGAGAATGGCCTAAGTGATTTGGAGGCATTTTCCTAGGTTTCGCAAATCGATCCCCATAGTTTGGGAATAGCCAAGGGAAGAAATTCCCCATCGCTCTGAGGGGAAGTTGGAGGGCAGGGAGAGGTTTTGTAGTGTAGGAAAGTGGCCAAAGCAGGTGCTGGCGCTGAAGGGAAAAATATGTAATTTAAATGGGGATGATGATGTTTCATTGGGACGGTGTTTGGCTATGAGTGTTGGAAAAAATGAAGTTTTTTCTTCTTTTTTATTTGTTTTAAATGAAAAAAAGCCAAAAAGATGCATTTGCCCTTCTAAAAAGTGGGCAACTACAATTCACATGCTAAACTAACAATTTTTTTTTCAGAAGATTATTGTTCAAAGGTCACTGTGCTGCATATTTTTCCGAAGGTTTGGAATAGCAGTGTCAAAAAAAAAAGGTTAGATACCCATTTGCACTTTTTTGAACGTTAAGAACCCGAGTGCAATTCTCTNCACTTTTTTGAACGTTAAGAACCCGAGTGCAATTCTCTGATTTTTCAAAAAAAAGGAAAAAGGTGTTGAGCTCCTCATCTATTGGCCCTACTTTTGTCAAGAATTCGCGATGGTCCAACAAAAATGTGGAAAATGAAAATAATATAAATTAATTAAAAATAAAAAAAATAGTCAATTAATTAAAGAAAACCAAATTATTACATTATTTCGTAAGAAAAGAACTGCCTCCTCCTTTCTCTCCATTATAAATGTCCATCTACCCCTTTCATCTCTCCCTCTCTCCCCTCTGAAACGATTTCTGTTCTTCATATTTGCTCTCTCTCAAAAACCTATGTATCTATATCCGTGAAAATTGAAGTATTTTTTTTTCGCTTTATTTTGTATTATTACACTGCAATCGAAGAGAACACAGCTTAGGAGGTACGTTTTCTTTGGTCTATAATCATCAATTCCAATATGTATTGATTTTTTGACCTCAGTTGTCTCCTTTGATACTAATGTTAATCTTCTATATTTATGCTTTTTGGATCTTCATTTCCTTAAGTTCTCCGTTAGAATTTCATCCCTTTTTTTAGATTTCTATTGGTTTGTTATTTTGATGGAAAATGAAAATATTTGCATGTTTAATCTGTTCAGGTGATATTGTATATTGGGGAAGAGATTTCAATCGGTTAAAATGAACTATATTAGGAGACATTTTGATTCCAAAATAGGGTCCCTAGGACTAGGGTTAGGTTTGTTTTCTGAGTATAGGAAATGGATTTCTGTGTGACAATTTATAGGCTTTCGATATGTTATGCAGGGTGAAAGAATATGGGTCTATTGGGTGAAATTTGATTACTAGGGTATCTTTTAGTTGCGAATGAGTGTGGTGGCAGAAGTGGTAGGTTAAGGGTCAATCAGGTATGGCTGATATTCCGCAACAAGTGCAACAGAAATCCGAGAGCAGAGCCACTGATGCTCGCTCTGAGTTTGAGAGGGGCTTGGAGGAGTTCATGCGTGGGCGTTATGATGAATGCATGTCCTTCAGTTCGTGCAGCTCTCCACGCACTACTACTACTACTGAAGATGAGGAGGATGAGGGCGAACAGCTTGTGCGGAGGAGGAGGAGGTCGAATCTTGAGAGTGATGATTTGGCAGAGTCTTCTGCTGCCAGGAGGCGTCAATCGAGGATCTTGAGTAGGTGGGCTGCTCGTCAGGCAGAGGAGATGATCACCACTATTGAAAGGAGAAACCGCGAATCAGAGTTGATGGCACTTGCAGGCTTGCACACAGTCTCCATGCTCGATTCTTCATTCTTGAGGGAGTCACAGTCCCCAACTTCGAGGCGCCAAGGGAATGTTGAGAGGCTGAGTACCCGGGACTCCTCTATTTTGCAGATGTGGAGGGAGTTGGAGGATGAGCATGCATTGAGTCGTGCCCAGGAGAGGGTAAGGGAGAGGTTGAGGCAGCGGAGGAGCGTGGATTCCAATACAAATATATCCAGTACAAATATGTCAGGAAGTAGAGAGAGTAATAACCAGGTAAGTCTGGAAGGTGCTAGTGAGAACGAGCATGAATTTACAAATTGGTCCCATGATCAGTTGGGCCCACAGAATGAGAATAGGGATCCTGACAATTCTAGTCGGGAACAATCACCTGATCTAGGGGATGTTGAGAGGGAGAGGGTGAGGCATGTTGTTCGGGGATGGATGGAGAGTGGCATTAGTGACCCGTCATCTAATGTTATGCAGGGGAATGGAAGTCCTGGAGCTGAATGGTTGGGGGAAACTGAGCGTGAAAGGGTAAGGATTGCAAGAGAGTGGATGCAAATGACAAGTCAACAAAGAGGATCTCGTAGTGGACTTGGTGCTCAAGTTGACCGTGTCCATGAAGGGTCTGTTGTTGCCCACAGGGTAGGTCAGCCAGAGCATACTCGCACAGACATGTTGAGGTTGCGCGGAAGACAAGCCTTGCTTGATTTGCTTGTCAGGATAGGGAGGGAAAGGCAGGGGGAACTTCAGGGCCTGTTGGAACATCGTGCTGTTACTGACTTTGCACATCGCAGTCGCATTCAGGTGACATCATCCTGTTCTGGTTTCACTTAATTTTGTTTCATATAAACTGTATCATTCCAATGTTTAAAGAAGCGCTGATCATGTGCTCGATTTGTCTTTGATCATAGTTGTACAGTATTCAAATATAATCTTTAACTTTTGTTGTTGCAAGTATGCTCAAGGTTTACTTCTATTTGTCAAATTCAGAACTTAAGTTATATATTTTATACAAGTCAGCACTGTGTTGGAAAGTGATTTCTTAATTGCCCCCATAGGCCTTAACTACTACGAGTTGCTCAGCATATTAGGGTGTGGAGGCGCTAATGAATTTTTTGGTGGGTTGTCTCCTTTACAAGTGGTATGGGTTTCAGTTCAACCTTCTTGTTCTTGTTGTCATTTTTGGTTTCATTTAGATAAATCTCTGCTGTGGTTCTAATATCTTACTCGAGACTTCAGTACTTCGATTTTATTTCTAGTTTATAGGTTGAACCGTTGAAGTACCTATCAGACAAGGTTGGAAGCACCCATAGGCTCTTTTTAGCTGTTTTTTCAATGATTCTTCTTTATTCATCGACAGTGCATTGAGTCCACTGATTCTTCTTTATATATATAAAAACGTATGTTTCTTCCTGATCTTCCTTTGGTGGAAATGCTCTTAAAATTGATAAATATCTCACTCTGCAATTAGAACTTTACACTTGTTCAATATCAAGTATCAAACTGTAAGTTCATGTAAAGACTTGTAAATTACTGTGATTTATTAGCCCCTTACTTTAAGTTAATTTATGCCTAGCCTTAATGCAAAAAGTTCATATTTGAAGAGTAATTGTGAGTTGATTTTTATTTCAAGTAGTCCCTTTGTTTTACAATAACGTAAGAGTTCCCTAGTTGCTTCATCTTTTTTGTATCTTGTGCATCAGAGATCCGTTTATATTGATTCATCATTTATCTCGGAAAATGTTTCTTTGAGCTTCTGGAGTAGTTCACTTGAATTTGTAATTATAATCTCCTATTCTTGTTTCAATTTTCAGTCATTACTGAGAGGCAGATTCTTAAGAAACGAAAGGCCCGATGAGGAAGAGCGACCGCCTTCAAGGGCAGCTAGTGAGTTAAATCAGTTAAGGCAGCGACACACAGTCTCAGGTCTGAGGTATGGGCACTTATGCAAGCCATACGCTGGAACCTTCTCACTTCTTTAAAATTTTGTTCTTCCTTTATTTGAACTTCTTTTGCCCATGCTGGTTTTTGTGTATGTTTTTCCGTTCTCATGCTTGGACTAGTGGATGAAATGAGAACACTATATTCTAGATTTGAGTGAAAAACCTTTCCAGTATCTTAGTGTTAAGAGGTATCAAATGATGTTATATCAACTTTCCAAAAATAATGATGGAAGTTGTAGTGACACGTAGGATGTGGAAATCAAGAAATAAACATGATGTTTGATGTTTAATTCATTAAGCTGGAAATGTATTCAGCCATTGATGTGAACACATTCTTGGTTATGTGATATTGGTGGACAACAGTAGCTTGCACTAATTTTCAAGCTCATCTAAGATTCTAATGCAGTATAGGTTTGCTCATTTTTAACAGAGATGAATAAAGAATTGATGCGTTTGTAGGATCGATGGAAACGGTATAAAAATAAGAACTATGATGCTCACACTCTTCTAATTGGATGACGTTCTTGTATTGACACAACATGACATAAGTATATGGGTATGGATCCCATGTTGGATTCTTCAATTTAGAAGTGTACAAGATAGAAACATGGAAGGGAGATTGCCGTGGGAGGAAGTAGAAGTTGCAGTGGGCCCATGGTTGTTAAAGCAATAAAATTGATTATGAGGCATAAAACCAGGCCCATTTAATGCTACACTCCCTAAAAAATACATATAAAATTATTAGATAGCATTCTAAAAAAAAAATCATGTTTGAAAGACACCCATTTGTGCATGTCCAAATTTTGGATCCTTATTAGACATCCTTGTATCTTAAGTTTTTGAAGAAAAATGATTTGATTCTAGATGTATACACATACGCATACCCATACCCATACCCAATTCTGAGCAACATAGAATAAGAGTGGAGGACAGGGAAAGAGAGAGAAAGGGAAGGAGAAAATATAGGAGATTTACAGTTTGAAGAGAGTTTCAAGGAGAAAAGCCATTTTGCTTTTTCTTCAAAAATACTTGAAAATTTATTTTGAATGAAAATTTTAAACCTAATAATAATGAGTTAATTCCTTTTTGTGTTTGACTGGCATGAATCAAGGTTGCATGAATGCTCAAATATCTTTGTCACAAATGTGTTTAGAGTTTTTATGTACTACACGTGCTGATTGATCTTGATAAAAGTCCACTGACGGGCCTTTTCTTTTTCCTTTTTAAAATTTCCTGGTATCATTAGTTATCTCTGCTTTTCACCGGGGGGGGGGGGGGGGGGGGGGGGGGGTGGAGACTGTGTGGAAGTTAGCAAACTTTAATGCTTACATGTGATTTATATTATACAAAGCAGACAAACCCTCAAGAAAAAGGCTTTTGACTTGGCCTCTCCACTTGCATTATTGAGCAATTATTTGAACAACTAATTCAATTTTTCATCTCCATAAACAATGTAATATATACACCCAACCTGTAAGTATATGCTAAAATACTCCTTTATAACAATCATAATGTGTAAGATATTAAAGATGGCAGGTTAAATGCTATTGTGCACCTTATGATTTATTTTAGTAATGAAAGTCCATGATACTAACTTACCACTGTAATCCGATACGTCTGGTCATTTTTCTATATAATATGTTGGAGGAAATTTTTGTAATTTTTATTTGATTGCATGCTCATAAATTTCATTCAGGGAAGGGTTCCACTCCAGATTCGAAAACATTGTTCGTGGCCAAGTAAGCAGTCATCCTGAAACTTCATCTAACAATTACAACTGTGATTCTAGAACTGATCAGACTGATATTGATCAGACTGATACAAATTCTTCACAGGAAGTTCAACATGAGAATAATGACCAATCTCAATCTAGACATCAGGAAAGTGATGTTAACCCATTGCCGGATCGTATGGAAAATTTGGATAGCAGCACAGCTGTTCAAAGTACAATTCAACAAGCTATTGCAGGTCAAGGAAGCAACTGGCAGGAACAGATTACTGAAGATGAGAGAGAAAACGTGCAAGAATCAACCTATAACGAGTCTAATGGATGGAGAGATGGCACTTTGCAAGACACTGATAGGAACTGGCAGGAAAATCCCGTACCTAATTGGAACTTGGAAGCATCAGTAAATGAAGGTGGAGGTCAAAGTCAGCTGGATGAAGTCCACGAGGGTTGGCGTGATAATGGCTCTCGAGAAGCTATAGACAATTGGTCAGAAGGGCCTTCAGACGTTCGAAGAAGGCGGGACTCTCTACCACATAGAAGAGGCACCAGGTTCCACCCTCATGATGATAACGTGTACAGCATGGAACTCAGGGAGCTTCTTAGCAGGTTATTGTCTCACACTGTTATGTGCTCAAGCTGTATAGTTTTTTTGGGCTTATCTTCAACTTAGCCTATATTTGGATAATATTTATAATCGGTCAAATCACTTTTTATTCATACATGTCATGGGACCCACAAGTACTAACTTATCTGCCACTCATTGCTATCTATTTATAATTTAAACTGTTTATAAGCCCTTCCCAAACATGCTTTTCCTTTTCATTGTAGGAGGAGTGTCTCTAATCTTCTCCGTAGTGGTTTCCGTGAGAGCCTAGACCAGTTGATTCAATCATATGTAGAAAGGCAAGGCAGGTCTCCTATTGACTGGGATCTGCACAGGAACTTGCCTCTTCCAGCATCCCCAGAGAGGGATCAGGACCAACATAATGAGGAGCAGAATGAGGATCAGCATGATGCTATTGGTAGACCTTCATTGGTATTACCATCCCCTCCAGTACCACCATCTCAACCGCTTTGGCATCAGGATTTGCACCACTCCAGTTGGTCTCGTCACCATCGATCTGAACTCGTGAGTTGATTTTTTCTTGTCTCTCTTTTCAAGAATGTGAAGCGCATATAAATTGTTATGTTGATTTGACAATGATATGAGATGTCGTTTCCTCAAGAAATCAAGGATATTATTATTTCACAGTTGTTCTTTGCTCGATTAAGACTTTGGATGTCATGGTTGGTTATGTGAGAGTGGCCAAACAGTTGAGGCCTGATTAGGTTATGGTCCTCGAAAATTTTATTTTGATGATATAGGAATTATACAATGCCCAGGTTTTAATGAATATCTATTCTTTTGTGTACTATATGAAGGGAAGATTTTTGGTCTGTAACTAGTAAAATAACCTTCTCATGATTTTTGGTATCGTTCTGAAATTGGATTGATGAACTTAAGCAATGAAATTTGTCATTCGTCATCTCTTGTGCGAAAATTTGTCCAGAAGCTACTCAACTTGGTTCTTGCACTTGGGGTGTGTTTGAGCCACATTATTTTGGAAGAATGTATTTTGGAATAGTATATTGATGGAGAATGTGTGGTTAAAAAAGGAAGGAAAAATTATTGATGTGATGAAAAATATTATTTTATTGAAGAATGTGCGATTGAAAATGAGTAGAAGAATAAGAATGAAAATTTTAATGTGGCTCAAACAGAGGCTTAATATCTGTGTTTATAACTAAAATCTCATGTTGCTTGAGCATAGTGGGTCAAAAAATATGCTCGAGTCAAGCCATACAGTTAGTGAGGTCAATTAGTGTGACTGTCCTTTTAAAATTGTGCTAAGCTGTGGTTCTTCCAGCTTTGGAATCATGTGATTGTTCAATACTAAGACTTACAATCTGACTAGTTTAGTCTTCAATATAAGTAGAACTGAGGTTCAGCTTGGAGTCTCAATGGATCGTTCCAAATTATTTGAAGCTATTCATCCCATTATATGCAGAACTGTTGAGGAGTATGATTATGCAATTTGACATTTGAACTGAATCCTTGCTTCCTAATTATGGGCAGGAGTGGGAGATGATTAATGATCTGAGATCAGATGTTGCAAAACTTCAGCAAGGTATGAACCACATGCAGAGGATGTTAGAAGCTTGCATGGACATGCAACTGGAGTTGCAACGGTCAGTCCGACAGGAAGTCTCAGCCGCTCTTAATCGATCAACTGGTGGACAAGGTTGGTTTATAATCTTGATGCTATGAACCTGAGTTTCTACCTATTCAAGCCCCATGAAAGCGTTTTTGCCTTTATCATTAGCTCATGTAGCCATTTCTGGTGTTTACTCACCTCACCTTTCAACGGCTCCTAGATAAGCAGAATGCTGCTTCCGTCCTTTGATTACTTTGAATTTTCTGTTGGCGCTCTATCTTATATATTGTTTGCTCTAATTGTTTTTATTAATGCATGTGCACACATTCAGGGATAGCAGAGACTTCGGAGGATGGGTCTAAATGGGGTCAGGTTAGAAAGGGTACCTGCTGTGTTTGTTGTGATAACCACATCGATTCTTTATTGTACAGGTATGGTAACTTATTCTAGTATGCAAAATTATACGCACTACTATTTTGCACACAACTCTATTACACTCCCATTAAGACACTAGACAAATATACTAGTTTGAAGTCATCTAAAACCTTTTTGAAGCCAAATGTGCTCATTTCAATGTCATGTTGACAATTTTTTTTGTAAAATGAACCTCCTTTAAGAGTACCGTTCTTGGCTTAATGGGAGTCCACCGGTGGTGAAAAAGGTCTTATATGAACATTCTATGTCAAATTGACATCATATGGAGAGTTGCACACTATTTTGTCACAACAGTTGTTTTTGAGTTTGGGATAAATTTTATTTTCTCTGATCTGCAGATGTGGGCACATGTGCACTTGTTCTAAATGTGCAAACGAGTTGGTTCGCAGAGGTGGGAAGTGTCCATTGTGTCGTGCACCCATTGTTGAGGTGATTAGAGCTTACTCCATACTGTAAAAAGAAACCATAGAGAATAAAATACGCTAACGGTTGATAAGATACGTTGAAGCTCAATCTTATCTGTAGTGTTTAGTCAGCCACTGTTATTCGGATTATATTTGGAAAGCTTTGCACTGTATTAATGGAACCACAAATACTATTTAACTGCTTCCTCATTCATTCGTAAATAATATTTCAATTCTTTCCTGGCGAAAAATAGCAAGATTTGTCAGTGTCACGGTGGAAATTGTTGGAATCTCTTCAATTTAATGAATGTACATATTAAAAATATTTACCTTCAAAGAAAAAAAATTATTCATGCATGACGACCACAGCTTGTAATCTACAAACTTTTTGTGCCAAACGTGCATTTGAGATACAAATATTCTTATCCTCAAAAAATATCTTTAGCACTCGATTTCTTTGGTATCTTTTTGATCGGATTCAATACTTCGATGAAAACTTGAGGGGTACAATCGACAATTGGGTGGGTTAAAAAGTAATTCCAGCGGATCACCTTAACTTTAAATAAAAAGTAATTTGTTTTAACAAACTATTTCATTGTAAATATTTTCTGTTCCCAATTCTACAATTTTATTGTGCTCGTGTTTATCATTCTCCCTTTATTGGACTGCCCATAGATCAATAATGCTCTCTCATCCTTGACCTAGAGAATGCACCTCATCAAGCTTAATTGTCACTAAGAGTTCTTCTCTTTCTCCTATGTACTGTTTAGGATTCTCTCTCGACTCTCATCTATACTTTTGGCTGAGCTTTATTTTATTTCTATCAACGATGTAACTAGATTAGATCGAATGACATTCACATCATCCGTGGTGAGGGTGAGAGCATATGATGACTTGTCAAGAAATACAATGGGCACAACTTGATTAAATCGATTATATATCTATGACATTGAGATTGAGTCATCTTTGATGTGCATTTTACTACACGATTTTTTTTCGGTCAAATGTGACAATATCGTATAAAGCTACATGATGACAACTGATTTGTTATCCGTTCTTAAAAATGTTTGGAAACTAGATGACTCAAGCGCAGAACAACATTAAATAAATCAAATTTCAAGATATTAGGTGCCACATAGTTTTCATGGAGCAGTTTGTTGAGATTAAGTTGAAAAGAAAATAAACTATATTTTTCTTAAAACAATTTATTGCCACCTATGCCTATATAGTGAATAAACGGATAATTTATTATTTAGACCTTTTTCATTGTAACATTATGATATTTTTAATGCTATCATAGTTATATTCAACCAATATAAAATATTATTCTTTAAAATCGCCATAACTTTAAAATATTGCTGCATATTTTTAACATTACTCCAAGTTAATAGAAAATTAGTAGAAATTGATCAAATTCCTCTTTTTGGGGACTAAAACTAAAATTTATGTTGTAAGCAAACGGTAAGGAAATTTACATAATGACACAATGGTAATTTTCCTTGCAAGTTAGGCAATGGGGTCATGGTTTTTCATTTCACTTTGCAAATTTCTCTGTTTCAATTTAGGGTAAAGGCAATTTAGGGTTTTGTCAAAATTGTGACTGAAATTCATAAACAAATACTGGAAATTAGTGATCAAAGTGAGCATCTGTTGTCAAATTCTTATCATTATTGTTTGTATTTAGTATTAGTCTTTCTGTATTTGTTTATCCTGTGATTTGCTTGGTGCAATTGTTTACAAAGGGACATCGACTAATGCACGCTGTTATACGGATGATTGGCGATGAAGATTTGCCAATGTTATTAGGGGCTGAATAACGAGGGTTGAAATTTAAGAAAGTCAATGTAATATAATTTATATTGAAACGGTCTCGATGAATCTTTAGCTTTTGTCTCACACATGTTACGATGTGATGAACTAGCATGAACAAAACATGTGCATTTATTTTTATTTTTAACCCTCTTTCAATCGTTATATCAATTATTAACAAATCAGGAGCATCTGGATGAATTATATAGGTCTGAAAAGCAAATCAGTAAAAACAATATGTCCTTTCAATTGAAGGATCATACTCCAACCCACATAATTCAATGAACCAATTTATCTGAAAGCGATAACTTGATTTTTTTCTTTAGCCTCGGTTACTCTTTAATTTTTTTCGTTTATTAAGCCCAGCTTTTGTATATGTGATTCTAATATCATTTTGTGGATTGACATGATCCAGTTCAATACTAGTTTCATCGTCGCAATTCAAGAGTTTAGACGACAGATGTCCAATTTCTAAAGATGAAATTGGAGGATGTAAATGTCAAAATTGAAGGTAGATCTTCAGTCAATCGATTATGAAATGTACTTTCACCGGATTGATCTTCCATTTGTAACTAAAAATATCAGAGAGAGAGAGAGAGCAACAAAATCCAATATTAAGCGGTTAAGGAAATAACAATATAAGTTATTCAATAATGAGCTAAAAAAAAAAAAAAAAAAAAGAAGAAGAGGAAATTACATAAATCCAGGTAATTAAAATTGCTTTTTAAAAATCAGGTGCAAAGTTTATTTATTCAAAAATTAGGTAATATATTAAAATCCAAATTAATAACCCTAATCCCCAAACAAAACCTAAATATATTCTCTCCTCCTCTTCGATTATCGTCACACTCTTTCTACCCTCTACCTCACAGAAGTCACCATTGCCCGCCGTCGCTGCTGTCCAACCTTGCACAGATCTCCCTCACCGCCGTGTGAGATTCCAACCTTGCGCA
>CAIGRN010204164.1:0-11056 GCA_903798345.1 Fraxinus anomala | reverse complement strand
TTCAAAGTCCTGCGTCCGCCCCTGTCTACACAGTCATGTTCTATTTTATTTGCGGTCATCTGCCTATTTAAATCCATTATCTATCCAATGTCCTTTCCTTTTCACAAAATTCGAAGATAAAGCAAATCTTAGAGATGGAAAATTCTTCCTCAAAAGTTAAAGTACTTTTCCCTTTTGAGTTATGTTGGTGGCCAATCTTGAAAGATCACTTCGTACAGAGCGTGAACTCGTTTCAAAGTGATGAAAAAGGCTTATTTATTAGAAGTCCTTGCTTGTGAGATGAGGTCGGACCATAGTGTCAGTTAGTCAAATGGCTAAGGCTGCCCGTCATAAGAGAATTTCATCATGAGTGTATTGGAGGAATATTCTCTGTTAAGCTACGCCTCACAGACTCAAAGTAAAAGCGTCACATAACAAGCCACGTAAATAAAAAGTCAAACGAAGACACATGAAGTCAAAACACTAAAAAGTCAAACAAAATCGAAATCCTTGCACTGCAGGACGAAGTCCAATCTGAGATACTGCCTCAAAGACGAAACTGTCTAAGGAAACAAAGAAATAAGTTGAAGCTCTCCACTTAGAGGACTACCTCAAAGATTCTTCCAAGGCTCTCAAACTTGTCTGAAGCTCACGAAGTCGACGCTGTTTCTTGTAATAGATTCGAAAATTTTTTAGAAGTGATTGATGTAACACTTGTAATAAAGTTTGTCAGTGCGTCAACCTATTGTATAGAACGGTTGACCCCTTATTAATGTATTAAATGTATGAATAGACAGTTATATGAAGCCTCAATTAGGGAGATGAAGCCACTTGATTCTGATCCAACTATCACCACGTTGATCAAGGCAGTATAAATAGGTTCTCTTTATAATTGAAAAGGGGTTGGATTATGATTTGAATTTTTGGGACTATCATATATTCGAAATACATATTTGAACTCTCAAGAATTTTATATAAACATTTGGTTGAAGATTTCTCGTTATGGCTTATATGTCCATCACGAAAATTTCAATATACAACATAACAACTTCTATACATATTTTATCTATCATTCCACATATTCTTATTACATAGATTAGTTTGTTTTCCATCCGGTAATCGTTGTTAGCGCGATTACTTATGTTTCACTCGTTGGAGCCTAAACAGTTTTGTCTCTCGTTGCAAAGTACTTCCCACATTCATTTCCTCCTTGCTATCACCGTTGTTCCGGTAAGAATGCGCCAGAATCGTACTTAACTTGACGAGAGTAGGCTGACATCTGTTAACTTATTTTTTGGGGTCAACATTCTCCAATATCATTTATACCACTCACTGAAAACAATCAAAGATAAGGAGGTGTAAACTTTGACGTTAGCGCAACCATGCTCACTAATTAGGAGAAAGCAATAATTATCTAGATTGTAGGTAATGATAACCTAGACAACATGCTTAGGTGTTCTACCTGAACTTCTCAATCAATGAAATTCATTCAAGCGAGGTATGACACAAAACTCGATGGGAAGCACGATAACTTGACAAGATAGGGAGTTATGAGTTATGCTACATGTACAAAGTTATATTACAATGTTGGTTGATAAAATAATATCTACACCAATCATTTNTATCTACACCAATCATTTTAAAAACAGATTTTTAAATCATTTGAAATCAACGGTCTAGATTTTGCAAACACACTTTGTAATCCAACTTTTGTAATTCAACTTTGTACAAATAACTTAATTAGGGAGCTATAAGCCACTATCTTGAAGCTATATAATTAAGCAAATGCCCTACGAGGATGGCTGAGCTAAGATTTTTCTCTGAATAACACCACAAAACTTTTATTCTTAAAACTGTCTGTTTTCTTGTAATATTCTAGCAATTAAAAATTGTTATTCTACTAAACTTCTTCTAAGTATCTTATAATTGCCATGTTAATTTTTATATAAAATCGATCGCCACTGTCAACCCATTTTCAGCATTTTGATGATTTTTTGTGTCTATACAATTTTATATTGGATGCTTAAAGTTAATAAATTCCTGAGAGATTTCATGTCAAAATTCTATTTGACTTTGAGGGAAAAGTACACGTGGATTAAAATTAAATTTTGATAAAAATTGATGAAATATTGGTTCGGGAAATTGGGGTAAATGTTTTTTTATGTTTTCCAAATCTGAAGTAAAGGACCCATAAAAAAAAGGTTGAAAAGATTTATGGTATTGATGATCTATAATGAAGATATTAGTGGCCTTCTTTCCCATCCAAAAAGCATACAGGATTCGACGGCGGGCGAATACTCCATGTGGCCTAATAAAGCACTAAGCAACTACTTGTGTCTGGTCTTATTCACACATTTTTTATTAAAATAATATTACATATAAATTAAAAGAAAATTATTATTTTTAACTACACATTCTTTATCAATCTACTATTTCAAAATATATTTTTCAAAAAGAATGTGCCTCAAACACCTCCCTCATATTGGATGCTTAAATTTAATAAATTCCTGATAGATTTCATGTCAAATTTCTATTTTTGACTTTGAAGGGAAAGCACGTGTAGTCTCCGTTTGGTTTGAATTAAAATTAGTTTTATAATAAGTTCTGATAAAAATTAAGTGGATGTTTGATTGGAATTAAAATTAGATTTTTAGTATATTGTGATAGAAGTTTTTGAAATGTGTGATTGAAAAGTTGTGGGACTCATAAAAAATGTGATTAATATTGATTGTTTAACTTTGACTTAAATTAAAATTTAATTTTAATCCGAAACAAACAAAATCTATAGAAATGTTTTCTTGGGGTAAATGTTTTTTACATTTTTCCAGATTTGAAGTAAAGGATTAGAATATTTATGTATCGGATAAAGAAAAAGTTAATATTGATAGGACAGTTAGCCCATAAAAAAATGGTTGATAAAATTTATGGTATTGATGATCTATAATGAAGATATTATCCCATCTAAAAAGCATATAGGATTTGACGGCGGGCGAACACTCCATGTGGCCTAATAAAGCACGCGGCGACTCCCATTGGTTGGTCTCATCCACAAGTTAGATTAAGGACGTATTTAAAAATTAAATTATTTGTTACAGTATTATTTTTTCACTACATATTCATACAATAAAATATTATACATATAAATTAATAATTTTTTAAAATTTTTTTAAACCATACATACTCTAGAAAATATTATTCAAAACTCTATTCTTTTTCTCATAATGAGAAACAAATCGGGGCTAAAAAATGTTTAATTCACATGAAAATTTTAATAAACAAAATTTGTTTGAAAAGTGTTTATAAATTATGTACATTATTAAAAAAAATGATATTTATACTTATATAGGGGATGACATAACGTGAGTGAGGTCGGGCCCACGCTACTGTAGCACGGGCCCCACCCCCACTCATAATATGTCACTCCCTATGTGTACATCTAAAAAAATACGTGGGTAAATATAATGGTTTAGTCGATTATATACAATTTATTAACATTAGCGAAATATACTCAAATCGTAACTTTTTAAGTATTTATAAATTGTAAGTCCAATAAAATATGTAGATAATAACTTGCGACTCTTACGAAATATTTGATTAAAAGATAATTTTAACATGTTTTTGTTATAATTTAAGTCGTCCCAAACATGTTGGGTCTAAAACTTGAAATTTTTGTTCTCGCGTTTCTATTTTAAAACAATATGGAGAACTTATTTGTTCGATAAAAAGATTTATATAAATGTCTCATTTGTTTGGTAGGGCTTCTACTTCTTACAAAAGAATTTCTTGAGAAAAGTAACTTATGCCAACTTTTTTTAAAAATTCTTTTATCTTAAAAAAACCACTTTTAAATAAGTATCCTAATATGTTCAAAAGATCTGTCAAACGAACCCCTTAGACTCATTTTGTTTATAATATCAATTACTGCATAACTAAAGAATGAGATGTATACCAGACGAACGAAAAAAAGAAGGATGACGAGAAAGATGTTTGATCGAATAACACTATTTCAATAAAACAAGTTAGACAATAGAAAGAATAATCAAACATTATCACGTTTCAATTGTTTTTAAGTCTTCCTCATAATAAGTCAAGCATAAGAAAAAGAATTTGTTTATCCACACTATAATAATTGAAAGGAACATCCAAGCGAAGTGTAAGTGCTTTGAACCCTATCCAAATCTTTGAATTTGTACATTGGTAAGCATCTCTTTGCGTAACGCATAGTAAAAGTATGCAGAAAAAACACACATGCTTCAAAGACTAAAACTTTCCTTTCTATTAACGTACCAGATTCAAACAGTTACCTCCATTCAGCCATTAACATCTGTCATACATTTTTCAAACCTTACTTTATAATGACTTTAGTTGTCAAGATTCCTAATAAGATTACATAGATATTCAATTATATACTTTGTACTTTACACGGCAAAGTCGTGGAGTTTGTCAATTCTATTATTCTGGGTGTCAAAAGAGTCGGACGGCTCGGCATGGAGCGATCGTGTCAAACCATACCCGACCAATTTTTTTTCATTTTCTTTAAATGCTTAAAACCCTTAATACCTATAGTTGCCCATAAAGCCGTAAGTTAAGTTCTAATTTAAATGAATGAATAAAATTGCTTTGTTTTACGGACCCCAACTTGGGGTCCATTTTCCTATTTAGCGAGACACTAAATATATTTCAACTTGGGTGTATAACGTATGAGCCGTGTGATATAGCGACAAAATTAAATGAAATATTATACGTGTCGATTTTATTATATCTTGGTAGCATAAATTAATAAATGTAATGTGTGTCCTACCTCTCTAAGTAGGTAGTGTTCATAAATTCCATGTACTATATCTGAAGTATATTAATGTTAGATACAGAGTGAACAAGACCCACCCCTTTTGGTCCGACGTGATGATGAGACAAGGCATTGCTTAGAAAGTTTTCAATTTTGATAAGATTTTATCTAATTTAGAGCATGTTTGGCTAAGCTTAAATGCTAGAAAATAAGCCAAGAACTGTCTTTTTTCAGCTTTTCTCTTATCTTCATGCATTTAAGCCAGTTTTTTTCAAAGGCAATTCGACTAGATTAATAATAAATACTATAGCTTTACGTGGTGTTAAAATGAACGGTAGGAAAGTACTAGAACAAGTCACGTAATCAATTTAGGGTCGAAGTTCTGCTCCCTAAGCCGGTTTAACGATTATAAAAAAATAGTAGACAAGCATGTACAAGTATTTCCCAACTCATTCAACTTGGATCCATCTTGATCAGGACTATGTGGCCTTAATATACTGTTTATATTGCTCGACTGGTAGAATGTGTATTCAATGTAAAGGATTGACATTTGATGTGAGAATAAATTAGTTGTCCTTATTAAGATTTTAGACCAAGGTTCAAATGATGGAAGAATCTAGAGTATAAGAAACGTGTATGTTACCTTTTTACCATTGGGGAGTAGCCGAAATAAGCTTACCGGAGATAAATGCTTAAGCGCACATGGGACGTGTTTCCTGATTTTCGACGATAATAAAGGAGTATTTAAGGTTAATATAATCAATCGTGAGCCCCCCCTATACTAGTCATCAATGCATAAGATAACTAGCTTGTCTCATCTTCAATCGATTATGTATCCTTCGATCCCACCCCAAGCAAGTAGACGCTTCTCAATTTTCTCCGATTGATTGGTTGAGTCCGCCATTGATTATCGAATAATTGTTGGGAGCATATGTCAATCAATGCTTAAACAGTCTCATGACACTATGCAATAATTCCTCCAACATAAGGGCAGCTGAATGTGGGCTGAGAACAATTACATTAATCTACCGGTATCAACGTTTAATGTAAAGACAATGATAAGACAATAAAGTTGTTATAGTATCACGTTTTTACCAGAGAAATAGATAGTATAATGTGGGCCGATGATGATCACACCAAATCTAGTGGTATCAACGTTTAAAGTGAAGACATTTGCAAGACAATAAGTTACCATAATATGACGTCATTCAACGTCCTAGCACTTTTCGACGTAAAATGTGATAATTTCAATAATTATGGCTTTGTTTGAAAAAGTATTGCGATAAGATCGTATTTAATCCAACAATACTCCATGCATTAAGTCTAACAAGATTTCGTCGAGTTAAATTTTCAATCGATCCTAAATTTATTAGATCATGGATAAACTTACCTACCTAAAACTACTTTTGCTTTCACTAATTTATGTTCATAACTTAGCATAACTAAAAACTTTTAAAATTTTCAAATAATGTTAAAATCAAAGACTTCTCATTCATACGAATTTAATTGATTTACACGAAATTTTTTATCCACCAAGTTTTTGGTGGCAATAAAAGGTACCCACGCAAAAGACTGATGAAACAAAAAAGAAGAAACAGAGAAAATTAATTCACAGTAAGTATATATATATTGTGGGAGAGAACGAGCAGAGTTTCCTTTTGGGTTTGCTTTTTGATACAATAATTACATACATATATACAGATATATACGTTTAAGGGATCATTCACGTGGTTTGTCAAAACTATTTTTGGTTTTTTACGCACCTTTTTCTGTTCAATTTCTCTTTTTCTTCCGAGGTTTCTGTTGTTTCTGTGACAATTAATACGGCGGTTACATCTGCAGAGGGTTTCTTGACGGTGGACATTGTATATATATAGGGCCCTCCTTGAAACAAACTATCATTCAGTTTATTCAAGAATCAGATAGAATTGTGAGAGAAAATATAAAAAATGGAGGGTGGGAAAAAAACACAATCAGGGTCTTCGCTCACTTCTGATCTTTTTGGCTCAAAGAACTCTGCTTCTGGTTCATCTTCTGGGATTTTCGGGTCACTCTTAACGCCTCCTGATAAGGTACTAAATTGATTAACGTTAATGGGCTCACTGCATTCTGTTGAATTCTGTGAATGAATTGCTACCTGTTTCTGTTTCACAGATTAAACCATGTGCTGGGGTTTTGGTTTTTTCCAAGAATTAAGCGTTTGAGGTTTATTTGGAGGGTTTAAGAATTTTATGCGAATGAAATCCATCTTATTTGGTAAAAACCCTGAAAGGAAATGGAGGGCTTTACTCGATTAGAGTATTTCTTATTCAGGGGAATGGAATTAAAATAACATTAACAAAAGTTGCCTTGAAAAGGAGATTCAATCCCTTTATGATCAAATTGTTTCGTTGATTCAGGTCCTGAGACAGGAGTACTCTCTGCGTTCATTCGAATCTTGTAAGAAAGATAATGCTGTAAATCAGGATTGGAGTGCCATGACTGGATATCCAGGTGTGCAATTCTTGATGGAACTGCCTGAATGATTACTGATGATTCAAGTTTTGAAAATCGAATTTGTGGTATCACTATTGCTTTTTATGTGCTTAATTTTGCAGTATATGTTAACTAACAGACTCTTGTACAGATAACAATGCTCTGGGCAATGAAGGCCAAAGCCAGAGCAGTCGAAGCAAGGACAGGAATTCATATTTTCAGGAGGAGAAAACCAAACCCTGTAATTATAGTTCATCGATATACTATGGTGGTCAAGACCTCTATACTTTCCCGGAGAGTACCAAAGGATCTAGCTTTACAACTGTTAGTACCCTTTACGCACTAAAGTCGGTCACCTTTAATTGTCCTTTTTCAATTATTTATCCAATCTTGAACATAATATATATCGTATTCTTCACCTATAATGATTATGGACTGCACTAGAAAATAAAAATAGAGGTGATTAGTCCTTTAATGATCGTTTAACAGAAAGTTTGATCGAAAATCCCACAATTAAATATATGAATATTGTAGTGCTAATGTTGGAATAATCGTCGTGAATATCCATTTGTTTTCTTTACTGTTAATCAAATTTGAGAATGTGTTAAACATCTTTTTGCTTTATGATCAGTTCAATAAATATGAGGCAGAGGACGACTCGGGCATGGCTTCGAGAGGGAACTGGTGGCAGGGTGCGTTCATATGACTATTTAGAACGGTGCTACACGTACAGGGTGTACGTGCCAGAGGGAAAGCTGTTAGATGTCCCCCTGGCACGTACAGGGCCTTGTGGCTAAGATTAGCTTGTATTAACACTTAATTTTCTTTCTTGGCAGGATCTCTTTATTACTAACTGGTTATCACCTCCAGGGCATGTGAATTACCAAATACTTACCTAGGTATTTATCATTAAAGTTCTTGTGGAAATGCAGATCTTGAAAAAGCTTTCCTTTTTGAACTAAAAATCATGTATGTAAGATGAAATCTGGTCAAAGATTTATTGCTACATTTTCACACCATTTTGACAGCATTCCTTGAAATTCATTATCAGATTGCTTGAAATTATGCTTGAATACCATCCTGAAAAAATTAAGATAATGTATGTCCCATCATGCCTGATTAGGAGGTTATTTATTGTAATATCATAAAGGAAACCGGGACAACTCTCGGAAAGATTAGGTTTCCTTTAAATTCTAGATTAAAGTCGAACATTTGTGGTAAATCAGACGTCATATATTTATTCATAAACGATCAAGGGATACATCACGTATTGTTTCTATTTCGCTGCAGGGATACATAGATGTGGGCGGCAGCAGTTTTTCTCTGCTTCCTGGAATAATGGAAAAATAGATGGAAAATAGCAGCTAGCCTTGCATTTGTGATGTCGAAATATGGCAATAATGATAAGTAATTGTAATTAGTAACGTTTCACCCCGATTACTTTCTACCCAAATGTAAAAGTCAATAAACTTTGGTGATTTTAGCCTCTTGGCTGTAGAATGTAAATATATTATGCTCGTCTATCTTTCATGTTTGGTGAGTTGGATTTATATAATGTTGCGTACCAAACATATCTCGAGTGTATTGTCCAAGAGTATGGCCCATATTTTTTGCAGCATATAGAAATTCAAGATATCAAGAATGGGCAACTGTTGTTAGTATATATCTCAGATAACAACAATTTTGCTATGGAACAAGGACCACTAATGTTCCTTGTTTGATAAGGTTTAAATGAAAATGATTTTTGTTTGAATGTTATTGTCAAATTTTGTTGCTTTGGATTCTGTTTGACGACATATTGGAATCTAGTAAACTTTGTTGCCAGATTTTAGATAAGATTAGATGGGATTAAATCATGTGGAGAAATTTTGAAGTGGCAAAAAGGAAATGGTGAGCAACATGTGCCTTATCATTGAGGTTGAATATTGCGAAACTCTATCCATTTTTTGATTGTCGTTTCATCAAATTTCTTGATGGATTGCGTCATTTGTTTTGAGTTTTGGCAGTTAAATTAAGAAAATCACCTTATCAAGCCGTAAACATTGTTCTTACGACGTATGTCGATGTCATGTAGAATTGGATTGCAAAGTCATCGTGAACTATATAGAAACTTCTCGTGAACCTTAGAATCTTGTGCGAACCAAAGGGCAAGGTTCACACCTCCCATTTGTGAAGGAAGACACTCGATGATGGTTGTCTTTTGACAACTCCGTACCAGGCGGAGGTGGGTCCAACATCGGCCACCTTTCTAGTTGAAATGAAAGAGAACCACTTGCCTTGGAAAAGAATCCAACTCCCTCCCCTAACACGGAATATGACGATTACTAGGGACGGACCCAGCATTGAAATTTAGTCCGGGTGAACATTGACCAGTCAACGTCGTCAATTAATTCCCAATTAATTCCCAATTCCAATTCTCCCAACCCAATTCTCAGCAGAAAATCATATATTATACATGATACAGCATACTGAACATAGTTACATAAATCGATTTCATAACTCATAAATAGAAAAAAATACATAAATGTTAAAACAGAAAACTTACGGTTTCAGTGTTTCTTGCGAGCGTGTGACCACTGACAGCCATTCACAGGAGCTTCCGGCACCGACACGACAGTCTGGCTGGACTGGTGGTTGTGGACGAATTGGGAATTGGATTTCGAATGAAGCTGAAGAATTGGGAATTTGGGGATTGATTTCGAATGAAGGGAGAATGAGATTTGGGGCTTATATTATATAATGAAGAAATTACACCAAATCCTATGTTTTAAGATTCAATTTCAAAAATCATATACAAAGTTTGTTTATTAAAAAATCAGGTTAAAATTAAAAATTTCAATATTAATAATTATATTACAAATTCAAATTAATCATTTTCATTTTCGTTACTCTCGTTACTCTATCTCTACTACTCACCGTTCTTCTCTCTCTCTCTCTCTCTCTCTCTCTCACTTCTTCCCTACCATTCGTACAGTTCCGTCGGAAAATTATGGAGAAAAATCTCTGATCATCACTCCAAAGCTCTGGCGAAGAATTCCTCTCAGCCGCCGCGAAATTACCTTTCAAATCTTCAAAACCCTAATTAATTCACAAATTAGTCACTCTAATGTCATTTCCTCTTTCCCTATTGCACTCCACAACTCCATTTCACAAACAATTTCTCTTTTCAAAACCCCTCCAATTTCGATTTCACAGTTTCCCCAAAACCCCCTGCAAAGCGCCGAAGATCCCTTAGACGTAAGACAAAGGACGACGATGTTGCGTTTCATCCACTAAAGATCGTGAAAATTTGCGACGAAATGCTATTGAAATGCTCCGGATTTATGCATACATTTTGCACCTTTGTGTGTTTCATCTGAAAAAATTATTTTCTGCTTCTGATTTATTGGCTGCGTCACAAGAATTGCGTGGTAATTTGATTTTGTTTGATTCAGATCCGGTCTTGCTTTTGGAAGTTGCGAGTTTGTGTGAACGATGGTGGAGAGTTGTCGTTTTTTGTGTGGATGGGGGCTATGGTGCGGTGGATGGGGACTGTGGTGCGATGGATGGGTCTGTGATACGGGGGATGGGGCTGTGGTGCGGTGGAGGTGGAGTTGTGCGGTGCGGTGGTGGTGTTTGACAGCGGTTATGTTTTCGGCATCATGGCGGTTGTCGTTGGGTGTGCGTGCGTGCGTGCGTGCAGAGGCGGTAGCCGTTGGGTGTGTGCAGTGCTGTGTGCGGTGTGGTGACGATGGTCGTGGGTGGGATGAGATGGACGTTGGTATCTGTGACCAATTATTTAGTTGATTGTGATCAATAATTGGTTAATTTTTAACA
>CAIGRN010204160.1:0-15195 GCA_903798345.1 Fraxinus anomala | reverse complement strand
AATTTATTTTATTGTCCCCATTCATTAAAGTGAGATAATAATATTTTTTTTTATTTTTAAAAGTTAAAATATTTAAATATATTTGGTAAACTAAGGATTTTATTGTTTATCACATTTTTTAGATAATCTTAGTTATCATTTTCTATTAGAATTAATGATATTTCGTGAAATTTTTCATTTAAAATATTAAATTCTAAAAAAAATTATAAAAATTAAGCGGGCATGGGGTACATGTTACTCGTACCCGCTTTGGTCCCCGACCCGAATACCCGATTAAGCAGGTAATTTCTATGGGTATCGAATTTGTCGAATTTTTTTGCCATCTCTATGGGCGAGAGTATCCACCTATTTCTACTTGGGAAGAAAATGATGGTTTTAATGTTTGACATGGGAGACACCAAAAGTCTCAACTAGACAAGTTTGGTATTCATCAATTATTGTGGTTTGAAAACGTAGACTCTAAAATATCGAATAATTTTAATAAAAGAAAATTAAGACTTTTTTTTTTTTTTTACACTGTTATGTTATCTAGTTACGATCTTATTTACCAAACAATTTAACTTCTTTTTTTTAATTAGTACTTGCCGATCATGCTATGAATCACGAGTTTTCGTTGAGGTCATAATTGTATACTTGATGTACCAAACAATGAATTTCAACAAGGAAGAGAGATTTTTTGTGGATTAAATTGTTCATTTATAGACTTTTGGTCACTTTTTGGTGTTCACTTGAATAGATTCAACCAACAAAACATTAATTGAATGAACCTGGTTCAAAAATTTTCCACTCAAGAAAAGTTGCGGCCATCTTTTTTTATTTTGGATCCACAGTACAGCCAACCAACCAACCTAGATTGATTGAACCACGTTTTCAATCAACCTTTTCTTGAATATACATACATGTATGTGTACAGAACATAATTACTTTTTTACTTTACTTTTCTTTTCTTCTTCTCTAAGCCTCCTTTTTCTTGAATAAAAAGTTAAAAAAAGGGCATTGTACTTATTCAAAAACAAAATGCGTGTACAAATCTATTTCAACCAAATGATGTTTACTGAAGAAAAGATTTGTACTAACCAAATTTGTATAGATAATTAAATATGGATTGGTTGGCGAAGCGTCCATCCCATGGCTATCAATCTACGAATAAACATTTATTTTTTTTTCTACAATTTCACACTTGAAAATATATTGGCCATCAAATCCGTTTACTTTCTGTGAACTTTTCTTTTTCCTCACGTGGAAAGTGCCGCGTCGCACGGGGAAGCTGGATTCGTATAGCTACTCCCTCTCTCTTTTTCTTCATTATGAACCAGTCAAATCGGTCCTTAAACCAAAAAATCTAAATTACTAAGAAAATATATTAATTTATTTAATTTTTTTTAATTTTTAACTAGTTTTTACAAGGTAAATTTCATTCATGATAGCTATACTTTCATTATATTCAATTATATTAACTGTTGACCTCTTTATTATATCGATGACGTGGACAATAGATATCAGGCTCACTTACATCTTCGCAAGCTAGTTCCAACACGGTTTGACAGATTACTAGTCGACGATGTTTTGGGTTTGGATGGGAGAAAAGCTTTACAACACGAAACAAAAGTATTCGGACGCTAATATCACATATGAATAGAATTGCTTGATAAAGAATAATCAAGAATACACAAACTAAATAGATAATATAAACGTCAATAAAATTATGCCACCATTTATTTTGTTTCTACAACTAACGATTAAGTATGATAATTATTGTCATGCCATCGATTATCGCTTATAGAATTGGACAAAGTTTTCTTATTTGAAATAAAATTAAAACGTAGTTATTTGATTGAAGTTAAATTAAAGTGTTGTTACCCGATCGTAATTATGCTAAAGTTTAATATACGATTTATCAAAATTAAATATAGTTACCTCGACTGAAATTTATTCAATTTTTACAAGTTGCTAACCTCATCTTTGGTATAAATTCTTTAAAACTCGTTTTTTATAAACTTATTTTCATCTATACATTTTTCTACTAAAATAATTTTACACTTTGACTACATAACCATTTTTTTTTTCATTTTAATCATACTAGTTATCACTATTAACACAAATCTATTTTCAAATAGTTCCATATATTTTATTAATTTATTTTAACAGTGGTTATCTCTATTTCTGCGAGTCGAATACGTGGGTCCCAATGAAACCAGGCAACAATACTGACGCACCGTCTTACGTTAACTTCATCAAATCCTCCTTGGCCTTCTCACTACACACACGCTCGCACGCCCGTACCAAATCGTCAAATTTCTGGTCTACGCGAAAGTTTTTCTTTGTCTCTCTCTTCCTCCAACACTTTTATATACACTTGCTCATTGCACTTGTAGAAGACTTCTCACAAACTCTTGACCTTACCATCTCTTCATTTTCCCCATTTGAATCTCTATTTGATTGAATTCTAGATAATTTATGGACAAAGGATGGTGTCTTACACTTGAAAATTCTGATCCTGTTGGGTTTTTCACGAGCAAGCCAGATTTCGGATTTAATTTGAGCCCAAGGTTAAATGTTAAAGAGGGTGTCGATACTATGTTTCCGGTGAATCTGAATTGTAGAGAAGAATATTCTACTTCATCTCCGGCCGATGAGAAACGGGTGGTTTTAGGAGAAGTAGACTTCTTTTCCGACAAGAATAGGCCCATCAAGGATATGGCTATCAAAAAGGAAGATTCACACACCGCAAGGGAACCTGATGTTAACGTAAGTAGTAATATTTGTTATCATATAGAATTTTTGGCCATGCAGTTTAGATTATTACTGGCGTTTATTAGGTTTTTTGTTACTTTATATCTGTATAGACCGGCTTGCAACTTGTTACTGCGAATACTGGAAGTGATCAATCGATGGTGGACGATGGGGTTTCATCTGAGGTTGAAGATAAGCGAGCAAAAAATGAGGTAATTAAGGAGATCCAATTTTGGAGTTTGTGTTAACCACACTCTTAAATCTTAATTACAGTATGCTCAGTCTTAACTTAAATTTCTAATTAGATCGTTATTCTTTTTCTGGAATATAGCTAATACAATTAAAAGTTGAGCTTGAAAGAATGAATGCTGAAAATCAAAGTCTAAGAGGGATGTTAAGTCAGGTTAGCAGCAATTATAGTGCGTCGCAGATGCATCTCGCGGCATTAATGCAACAGCAGCAAAATTCAACAGCACTTGATAGAACAGAAGATCATGAGGTAATATTTACATTAATTATTGAATTCAATCTGTATTTTTATAGTTTTTCCGTTGTTGCTGTGATGATAATATATTAATATTTTGTACATCGGGTTCAGATCTTAGACAGAAAATCTCAAGAGAAGAAACAAGAAAATGGAGGGGCAACAGTTCCAAGACAATTCTTGGACTTGGGCCCTGCCAGGGAAATTGATGAACCGTCTAATTCTTTATCAGAAGAAAGAACAACCTCTGGATCACCTCACAAAAAGATTGGCCGTGCTGAGAGTCTAGAATCAGAGAGTTGGGGTCCTAACAAGATTCCCAAGTTGAATCCCACAAAGCCGGTCGATCAATCCACTGAGGCTACCATGAAGAAAGCTCGTGTTTCTGTTCGAGTCCGGTCAGAAGCTCCGATGGTAATTATGAGTTTATTACATTAATTCTCTTTGAAATTCAATTTAAATTTCAATATCCAAGATCAAACCCTATATCTGATTACTTGCAGATTTCTGATGGATGCCAATGGAGAAAATATGGCCAAAAGATGGCAAAAGGAAACCCATGTCCACGAGCTTATTATCGTTGCACCATGGCAGTCGGTTGTCCAGTGCGAAAACAAGTAAGTTTTATCTTCTTGACAAATAAATATTTCGAATTCAATGTAATTTTAGCCTTTTAGGCTAATTTTATGTTATGGTTAATCACAGGTGCAAAGGTGCGCCCAGGACCAAACAATCTTGACGACAACCTATGAAGGAACCCATAATCATCCACTGCCCCCGGCTGCCATGGCCATGGCGTCAACCACCTCGGCTGCAGCCAGTATGCTTCTTTCAGGATCTATGCCAAGTGCAGATGGTTTGATGAATCCCAATTTTCTTGCAAGAACCATTCTTCCTTATTCATCAAACATGGCAACAATTTCTGCCTCAGCTCCTTTTCCTACAGTCACTTTAGACCTAACTCAAAGTCCAAATCCATTACAATTCCAAAGAGTACCCCCTACTCAATACCAAGTCCCATTCCCAGTCCCTCCTCAAAACTTCGTTTCAGTTCCAACCCCGCAAATGCCTCAGGTTTTTGGGCAAGCCCTGGTCAACCAGTCCAGATTTTCAGGGCTGCAAAGCTCTCATAATATTGAAGAAATTCAGCCACAGCAGCATCACCAGTCCTTCGCTGACACTCTAAGCGCCGCCACAGCAGCAATCACGGCTGATCCCAATTTCACTTCCGCCCTTGCCGCGGCAATCACCTCCATCATGGGTGGCTCACGTCCAGAAATTGGTAACACTACCAATAACAATGCAAACGTAAATACAAACGCTAGCAACAAGTCCAGCAGTTTCCTGGGGAATTAATCCAAGCGTTTCGGTTATTTGTTTGTGGCCATTTTTTCATACTTGTATCAAAAATACCTTTCATGACGTTTTTTCATTCATTGTGTTTCTTAAACTTTGAGGGATAAATTATACTAAGCATACATTTCATATTGTACTCTTTTGTTGACATTGCTTAGGAATTCAAAAAACGTTGGACGAGAAACTATGTATTTTTTTCAAAACTATCAAATCATGCTACAACACGTGACACAATGTAAAAAATGATGTTAAATAAAATGTACATATAGCAATATTGTCGAGAGATTTACATGTTCATTAATTTTGTTTTATGTCTTACGTACAAAGTAGGAGCCGTTTGGAACACGACATATATTTAACCGTGACCTTTATCCGCAGCTCAAAAAGTCATGCATGAATGCTGAAAAATCTTTATTATGGTAAATTTCTAGGGTTTATCTTCGGTGTCAGTTTCAAAAAATTGGGAAAAAAATAAATAAATTAGATTCAGACAATTTGGAGAGTTGTAGTCAAACTGTTGAAAGGTCTATAAGTCAATAACTTCGGCCATTAGTGTTTGACACGTAAATGACAATAAATTCACGTGACTTTTAAATATAGAGGAGACTTCAAGGCAACTTACTTTGATTCTTTCTATCGGATCACGACAAGAAAAGTGTGGTTCACGCCTTCAGAAAAAATCATTGGAAATTCTTCATATTTTTTTATATGAAATTATCTATATTGTCAAGATCGGATCTGATCAGCCAATGTGAATTTTTGAAAATAGGAAATTATGAGCCCGTTTGAATCACATTATTATAGAATAAGAATGAAAAATATAGTCGTTATTGAGTCCCACACAAAAGATAAAAATTCAAAATTAATGACTTGATGTGATGGATAACGATTAAAAATTAAAATAATAAATTAGAGCAGAAGAGAAAGAAAGTCTAATATTCCGAAAAATGAAACACGATCAATTAAGTGCCCGAGCTTGTTTTACATGATTATTGAAAAGTTAAAATGAAACTTTTTAGATCTAAAATCTGCTTTTAGTCCCGTTAAATTAATTTTATAGAATTGCTTTTTCTAGTTAGAAGAGCTTTTACACGAAGTTGAACCAATATGTCTTCCCTTCAAAACACTTTTGAAATCAAAAACTCTTTTAGAAATTAATTTCTAAACAAACGTTAAAATAGCCTCATCAAGAAACTTTTCTATAAGACTAGTGAAGGAAACGTGCGTTGTACATTCGTTGATTAGTGTTAAAAATAAGTGTTTGTAAATTTTAGAGAAATTCATTTGTAAATGACAGTGTCGAAAAAAAAAAGGCTCAATCTGCAACAAGAAGCACAAAACAACAAAAAAATGTACACTTTAATTTCTTATAAAACTCCAAAGACAAATTGCAAGTTCAGTTTTTTATTAGGAGTTAGCAAGTATCAAGGATTGATTCCATGTTTCACTATTTTCAATAATTTATCCTTTTAATATAGTAATTTCATCACTTGTCCACCTTTTGAAGCATAACTTAAGTAAATGTTAGTATTCACAAAATTCCTATAGAAAAAAAAATACATTGTACTCCATCAAAGATAAACATTTGTATAATTTGATAACAATTGAGGTAGCACAAATAGGAAATTATTTTGTGGGGGGCTCGTTTTATATGATTTTTGAAAAGTTAAAACGAATTTTTGACATCTAAATTCTACTTTTAAATCTGTTTAATTAACTTTATAAAATTATTTTTCCTAATTAAAAAAGCTTTTGCATGAAGTTGAATCAATATGTCTTCCTTTGAAACACTTTTGAAATCAAAAACTCTTTTAGAAATTAATTTCTAAACAAACTTTAAATAGCCTCATCAAGAAGCTTTTCTATAAGAAGTAAAACTGAAAATAGTGGTGTTAATCGAGTCGAGTGACTGAAAAAACGACCACGAGCCGCTCGGGCTCGTCGAAAGATGATCCCGAGCCGAGCCGCAAGTGAGCTCATGAAAAATTAAAGAAAAATTTTAAAAAAATGTGAAAAAGTAAAAAAAAAAAAAAATAATAATAATAATAATAAAATAAAATTCAAAAAGCTCGTGGGCCGAGCCAAGTTCGAGCCGAGCTCGTGGGTTTAAGGGCTCGACTCGGCCCATTGTCGTGACTAACTAAAAGCATAAGCCATGCCCTAATTCTACTTGTCTAACGAAAACTCTACATTTAGGCCTTTGTCTAGGCATCAACTATTTTTACGTCGTCACATCAACTTGATAACAAGTTTAAATGGGAGATTTTTTTTTTTTTTTTTTAAGCATTGTCTATTTTGCTTATTTGACAGCTTTCAATTAAGTCATTGACAAAACAATTGTACCATATTTCAGTTTCATGTAGTAGTGAATATACAACATATTCATCTATGCTCAAATGTTTGTTTATGAGAGATTGTTTGAAGTGAAAACGACTTTTTAGAATATGCAAGTACACTTTATAATGGATTCACCGAAAGTGTAACACCTCATGAATGGAAACTTGTTGACAAAATAGATATAAATTCTATTTTAAATGAATTTTATGTTTTAAATTTTTGAAAGGAATGACTTAAATAAATAATTTTCTTTAGCAAACTTCTTGTTATATATAAATTTTATTACACTGACTCTTTTTTCAGCCCCACTTAACAAAAAAATTTGTATCCGTCTTGTGATTGAAAATAAATTTAAACAAAATAATTTTTAAATATGTTATGCCAAACAAATACTAATTGTAAACTTTACTCAAGAATATTATAAAAATGGCTAAGTGGTTCAGCGTATTTCACCACAGACTGAGATACGTTATTGACTTTCCGTGCAAACACACGTCACCAATCATGTCCGTATAATATTTTATGTCAAATGAAGAAAAAGAAACGTGCGACTCTGTGGATCGCACCTTACAATTTTTATCCACTCTTCAGATTTTATTATCCTATGGTTGTCTTCTACTGAACATGTTGAATATTTATATATAAAAACTATATACGTAAACATATTTGTTAAAATCAATAAGTTAATGTGCATTACACGTCATTTTGAAATATTTTATAAGTGCGATAAAAGTTGAGAAGATTTGAACAGTCTCAAATGAACTAAAAAAAATAAATTTAAGATATAAATTTAAGAAAAGAAAATTATATTATCAAAACTCAACTTCTATAATTCAACTTTTTTTACGATAATGAAATACTGCAAATAATTAATATTTTTATACTCCATCCGTGTCATATATATAGGTCGAATTTCTCTATTTTTTTTGTCACAATTATATAGTTCTGTTTTTTATTGAGAATACTTTGTTTTGTTCGTTTACTAATATATCCTTATTTATTTTGCCTAATTATAATCAATTTTTTCACTTAATCTTGAAATTGTACAAATATAAATAAGGGTAAGCTAAAATTTTTTTTTGACAAAAATTGATTTTAATAATATTAAATAAGATTTTTTAATTCCGAAACAAAATCAGTCTACATAAATGGGACGAAAGGAGTACTATATTTGGTACCCAAGATATCCACCATGATGTTAATGATAATACAAGTAGCTTACTACTTAACACAGTTAACAAACTAGTGAGCAACAACTTCCATATATCTCCAGACTGCATCAAGTGTTAGTACCTGCACTAGTTTAAAACTAACTAGTATCAATGTTTAGCATTTGTAAACAAGATTTAAATTTGTAGTATAGTCGACTTAGTGAATATTTGTTGAGAGATGGTATATGCCTCGAAACTATGTTCTCAATTACATTGCAAAGGTCATTATACAAATTAAAATATTTTCGACATATGTAGTATAATCAACTTAGTGAATATTTGTTGAGATAGTATTATAACAATGTATGTCCATATATTTTCATAAAGAAAACAAAAATTAATTTTATAATTCTGATAGTTTATGTTGATGATCTAAATCTTATAGAAATTTCTGAAGAGCTCAACAAAATTACAGATTATTTAAAAAATGAATTTGAGAAAAACTAAATTATGTCTTTAGTTGCAAAGTAAACATTTTTTGGTTGGATTATTTGTTTATCAATTTTCATATACAGAAAAGAAACAAATTTTTTGATACGAATAAAACACATCCACTAGCATCACCTACAATCGTTCGATCAATTGAGTGAAAAAAGATCATTTCGTTCATTTGAAGATGGAAAAATATTCTTGGTCATGAAGTACTATACGTAAATATAATTAGAGCATTAACTTATCTTGTAAAGTATACTTGACTAAACATAGTTTTTTCTATAAATCTTTTTGCAAGATATAGCTCATTATACACTTAAAAGACATTGGTGTTTATAAGAACATTCTTTGTATCTAAAAGATAATATTGACATGTAATTATTTTATTCAAAAAAATTGGGACATTCTATAATGAGATATATATATGTATGTTATCTCTCTGATCCACTAAATCACAAACAAGATATGCATTTACACGTGGAGGAACAATTATATCATGTAGATGTGTAAAGAAAATCTTAACATCAATATCTTCAAATCATTTTAAATTTATTGTGAGAAAGTCGAGAATATATATGATTGAGGAATGTGTCCCATTACATCATTTCTTCAAAATTCTTAAATACACCTTGAGAAAACTGGAGGTATCGATGTTCAACAAAATCGCTAAAGTGATCTTGTAATTGACTTAATCACAAAAATAATGTAGATGTGTACATTCAAGAAAATGGTACATAAGATTGAAATGTGTTGAATAAAAAATCTTCCATGATCAACATTAGAAGAGTAGGTGTACTCTTTTTCATTCGTCTACATTTTATTCCATTGAATTTTCCTAGCAATGTTATAATGAGGCAGCACCTTGATATTCCAAATTCTTTTACAAATAACTATGTTCCTTTTTCTGTAGTCTCAATTCTTATGTATAAATATATGACACCGATTCTCATAAAATACACATAAATCTATTAATCCTCTCTATTCTTTTTTCTCTCGCTAATTCATAATATCATCCATTTTTTTAACAGTATAACCCCTTCTCGCCACATTTCCTAGTTGTTGAGGTCTTTTTAGATCGTCACGAATTTGAAGAGAATATTCCTTGTTGAGAATTCGTTCCTGTGCTCAGAACCAAGCATTAGAAGGCAAACCAAAAAAAGTGTAAGTATTGAAGTTTCCAGTCCCTTACCTCAATTTCCATTTCCCTTGTAAAGCTGAGTTGGGATGCATGATCTACTCAATCACTGATAAGGCCTGGACCTTGGTTTATAGTTTGTTGATTTCCTTCCAGATTCGAGGGTACAAATCACTCTCGTTGACTGAAGCAATCCGTCAGGGATATGGTCTCACGTTAGCACATGTTGAATTATGGAGACGGACAGATTTGGACTCGTGAAAGTGGTGATTGGACCTCTATTTTAAGATTTTCCTTGTGGGCTTCTTCTGCAAATCCGTTGGGTCTAGCTTCTTGCAAGATACTAGCCCCATAGAAATGTAGAAGAACATATGTGGGCCGGCCCAAGAAATAACCAAATTTCTTTCCTTTACAGTAGTCAGCTTGTGAAGTCCATTACTATTTAGTCTCGTAAATATGTTTTTTTTTTTTTTTTTTGTAATTCCTCTAGCACGGACTCAAAAATTAGACACGTCTTCTAGATTCATTGACTGCATTTCCCTATTCGTCATGCTCGTACTCTTTTGAAATTCTAGGATTGAAAAAATTTTCTTATGAGTTCATGCTTTCAAACATATGAAGCTCGTTGCTTCTCTTTTGCCACCCTCACTCGGTGTAGGAAGAATATTATCTTTTTTGGAGGTATGAGGATTTTCATATATTATTATAGATAACTTGGTCTGTAATCCTTTTTAACAGAAGGAATCATCATCTAAGAAGAGGAGAAAGCTACATTTGAGATTGTCATAGTTAAGCGAATGACAGGATCAATAAGCGATATCATATTTGGTTGCTGTCTATAAACAATAAAAATACCTTTGTCCAACGTAACTTTACTTTTAAAATATTAATTTTTGAACTAAAAACCGAGAAAAGTAACTTCTAAAAACACTCAAACCAATTTGACCTTAAAAAAAAAAAAAAAAATTTAAGCGAATGACAGGATCAATAAGCGATATCATATTTGGTTGCTGTCTATAAACAATAAAAATACCTTTGTCCAACGTAACTTTACTTTTAAAATATTAATTTTTGAACTAAAAACCTCGAAAAGTAACTTCTAAAAACACTCAAAACAAATTTGACCTTAAAAAATAAAAAAAAGGGCTACTTAGAAGTAACTTTATTGGTTTCATCCTTTCTACATCATAGATGGCACTTATAGTGACAAATTGCATGTGGGTGGTTCATAAACTCTTTTCTTTGAAGGCCAAGCTAATATTTTATAAGGTATAAATATGAAATTGCAAGTTCCAGGACCTTTTCGTTTTTGAGGTAAAAAAAAAAAAGACTATTGGCATAAGAAGTTTGAAAGAGTCATTGCTACCACAACTTTGGACAAATAAATGAAAGGCCTTACAGAGAGGCTATATTACAGAATTTCAGATTTCACGTCTAAACTGTTCAAGAAAAATACAAGTGAAGAGAGGGGGAAAAAAATAACAAAAAAGAATGCCACTCTTGTCAAGTGTTCACAGTCTACATAAACATTCTTGTTGCACATTCCTCCTCAAACGAGCTTCATTAACCTTTTGTTAGTGGCATAGACCTTGCTCGCAGATTCAAAAATATTCCCCTGGGAGATGAGTGAGAGAACGAAATAAAAACTGATATTACAAATCCAAAGTTACTGTAGTAGTAATAGAAGTGAAATCGATGATAATTGTATTCTCTAGAATGTAAGACAAGAAATTTCTAGTGGGAGAAAACAGCATACCAGAAACATGCAACAACACTTTGGACTACAACCCGCAACTGAAGTGGTACATATTGGTGATTTACCCATCCAACAACTGGCCAGAACTGCACATCATTCGTACAATTTAATACTAAGGCACATCACATTTGCCCTTCTTACTCAATAATAGGGTGACAATGGTGAAGCACGAAAAGTAAAATAAAATTATATCACGTACCGTCCATGACGTATACTGAACAGTTGGATATTCCTTCTTAATTTTGGATTTCACATGGATCCAGGGTCTTCCTGTGCATATTGTAATATCGAAGTAAGCAAAATCCTTTGTCTAATCATTTTCTTTAGGTTGGGATTGAAATGAAAACGGTAAAGTCAAGAAATTGATATGCTTATTCCAAACAAAATTCAGGAAGAATTAGACAGCGAACCAATTATGACAAACAAAGCTTTGTCGACGGTTACAGAAGACAAAATAAGAAATAAGATATTGACCTTGCTCCAGAACACAAAATCAGGAATCTGGTATTGATCATGATACAGACTACCTATTTTTCGCCATTTAAACTTGATTCTCTAACAAGAAGATTTTTCAAGGAAGTAGAAACTATGACTAAGATTGTCCAGAAAAGAACCTATTTTTGCTCAATTTTCTTTATTGTGATTTGTGCATGATTAGCAAAAATAATTTACAAGTTGGGAAGGTGCTAGACAGACTCACCCTCAACAACAAACCCATAATAAATCATGAAAAAGAGATTGTTCCAAGGCGACCACGTCAGTTGCTCCACCGCCACCTGAAAGAATATAATTTGGCATTTAAAGTTTTTGATTATTCCAGTCTTTTCTTTTTCTAATTTTTTTACCCGTGGTCAAATATAGGAACTTCTGTTGACAAGGAAGATGTTAAAATACGAAAATATTAAAGCTGCAAGCGATGACAGAAAGTATCAGAGAACAGGGGTGTGAGGAATACCTTCTTGGCAACAGTTTTTGCATCCTTCTTCCCTTTAAAAATTTTGTCCAGCAAAATGTGAAAAAAATGCCCAAGCGGTCCCAGATAGGCAGCGCCAAAAATCTGCATTTAGGTAAAAATTAGAAATAACAAGTAAGTGTAAAACTCAGTTTCATAGTGTTAAAGACAAATTTTTAATCAATAATTGTTTATGGTACCAGAAAAGAGAAAGGCCCTAATATTCAAGTTTTGTCGTCACTCATTTATGAAACGCGTGCATGTGTAAGACCTTTAATGGAGAAATGAATCTTGCCAGCAAATGAAGGGATGTGCTGAAGATAAATTTAAATTGTTTTCCCTTTCTAAAAGCTTAAATTTTTAGATGAGGTTGTTCAATACATAGAAGTAGAAGGATGACAAAGCAGATAGTGGACAGGTGCAGCAAATGATCCCGAATATTGGCATAGTTTGTAGGGATTTATGCAATAGCAGCTTCAGAAATCTAATAGCACATGGACGAAGAAAATCTCAATAAAGACTCAGTGTTGGCATTTTTATCAATTGTGTGGCTGACACAGCCCAAAGTTATACTTATAACTTATGATTACAAAACAAAGATTAAACTCCATAGAATTCTCATTTACAGAGTAGGTAAACATTCTTAGAGATATCAATGCTATTATGTCAAGAGAAAGAAGGAAAGGAATGAAGGAGAAAATAAAATTTAGTAAAAGCATCTACGTATTTTTTTCTTTAGGTAGGTAGACAACAATCATGTTACGTTTGATAAAGAGGATGTGTACAAAACTGAACTGTATTAAAGAAAAAAAAAAATGTTAACACATCTACTCTACTGTCCAGTCATTGGATTAATTATTTAATAGCTTTCAATCTATATCAAGAAAGAAAAATCAATTATATATAAAACTACTACACGAGGGAAATAATTAGTGTTATTTTCAGGATAGACCATTTGCAAAAGCGAGATGAAATCAAGAATTGTTGAACATATTCAATTGGGGAGCATTCAAAGTAGAAATCATGGATCCAAACTCAAAATACAGTAGAAATTGCTAAGCTATATGCCAACATATATGTCCTCAATTTAATTATACACATATAAAGAAAGGAGAAAAAATGTATAACAGTACCACTTTGAGAAGAAGTCGTCTGAGTTGAAGCTTTTGAATGCCAGTGAGCTTCTGTGCCACTATATCACTGATCGCTGACATCGTTCCTGCAGTTATCATCTGCAAAATCCCAATTCAAGATTTCTTGAATAATCAAAAGTAGTACATACCCAGACATAATCAAGATCATGTATACAAAATAAACAATAAATCAACACCTCACACGGAAAACAAAAACAAAGTAAGCAACAGAAACTTTTTAAAAAAAGAATCAAAAAATGAAGTTAAAAGAACGTTAAAACCTTAGTTCTTAAAGGGTGTTGTTGGAGTTGTATTAAATACTGCTGCAATCCCTTCTTTGCGATAGACCCCATTTTTCTTCGTTTTGCTCACTCTTTCTACGATCCAGTGAAAGAGAGTGAGAAAAAGAGTTTTTGTTCTTACAATTTCAGTTCTGGTCTGGAATCTGATCTGATTCTTGAATGAATTAAAATTGTGGCTTGGGAGTACTCAACGAAAATATCTGTTAAAAACGTGGTAGACTTATGCGGGGCCGCCCGGTCCTACTACTTCCTGTTGAAGGAGAGTGTTGCATTAGAATTTGCAGGGCAACCATACATAAGTCTGCCTATTAAAATCACATTTCAAAATTAACAAATTTATTAAATTATTTTAAAATTAATTTCAATTAAATATATATAAAATATATAATTAGTTATCCCCACCCTATCCCACCCCACCCCACAA
Source organism: Fraxinus anomala (assembly GCA_903798345.1). Classification (NCBI taxonomy): domain Eukaryota; kingdom Viridiplantae; phylum Streptophyta; class Magnoliopsida; order Lamiales; family Oleaceae; genus Fraxinus; species Fraxinus anomala. Next base: position 940 of record CAIGRN010204160.1, on the reverse strand, counting down.
AAAATTTTAAATTCAAATCTGAAAATCACCCCACCCCATTCCACCTTTCAATTTTTTTTTCAGAAATTAAGTCCCTATTTGACACAAATTTTTTCAAAACTCATTTTCAACCACACATCTTCAATAAAATAATATTTTCTATCACATCAATAACTTTCACTTACTTTTTAATCACATATTTTCTATCATATCACTATTTAAAATACATTATTTTCTCAATAATATCCATCAAACACGTCCTAAAAACTGAAAATCACACCCCCAAACCCATGGATCCACCTACCCCACCCCTACCTTGCAAAAACTTTTCAAAAAATTTAAAATATCAAGTCAATGACGTGTCATCCGTGACTAATTGTGACCAAATTTATATTCAGTGTGATTGTCTGTGACCAAGTCAATCTTAATTGTGACGGTATGTGATCAAATCATAACCAATCACAATTAACACATAATTGGTCACAATGAGTCACAATCGATCACAATTAACACACAATTGGTCANTCAAAAAATTTAAAATATCAAGTCAATGACGTGTCATCCGTGACTAATTGTGACCAAATTTATATTCAGTGTGATTGTCTGTGACCAAGTCAATCTTAATTGTGACGGTATGTGATCAAATCATAACCAATCACAATTAACACATAATTGGTCACAATGAGTCACAATCGATCACAATTAACACACAATTGGTCACAATAAACACATATTTTGTCACTAATGATCACTACAAACAAATTTTCTTACACTACGAACAAGCACCACAATCCACCACCAGCCATTACCACCATCACTTCCAATGCACCACCACTACCTTCAATTCAAATTTATAACCAACACCATTAAGAAAATCGGAAGACCAACTTCGATCAAACATAGACAAAATATGGTGGCATACAATTACAAATTATACTACGAAGTATTGCAATAACTCAAC
>CAIGRN010204145.1:0-12161 GCA_903798345.1 Fraxinus anomala | reverse complement strand
GTGAAAGTGTTTTTCAATTGAAACATAATGAAGCAACCACCAAGTTTTGTGCAATGACTTGGATATTTATATGAGAGGGTGATTGGGTTGAATGGGCCGAAAAAATATGTTTAAAAATACAAATTAGGGTTTTTTTGGATCGACCTGTCGCTCAAGCGATAAGCTAGCGCCAGGTGAGCGACACATTGTCACTCGAACGAGAGCTTAGCGACAGGCGGGCGACATGCATTCTATTTTCGTCGCTCAAGTAGTGTCCAGGCGATAAGCTAGCAAAAATGCAGCAGCATGTTTCTCTTCTTGTCATGTTCGAACCCTAGACCTCATAACCCAATTTATACAAATTACACCCTAGGTCCTTGACTTTTACAACACGTTACAAATTAATTATTTTGTCCAAAGAATTGCCAATACTAAAAACCTATCACATATATTCGAGATATGGAATCCGTAACCTATTTAATAGGTACGATCATGACCTCAAGAGATTTTCCAATGAACAGTTAAATTCGAGCTCAATAATTCGACATGATTGTTGAATTAATATTATGATGTGATTATGTGTTTTGAAATTTCAAATGCATATCGTAATACAGAGAATTGTTTATATGAAATTTATACCCAAAAATTCGGTACCAATGTTGGCTGCTCGTACAAATGCCAAGTGCTAATTCACCATCAGTAACAGGGGTGGAGCCAGAAAAAGATGTTGGAGTGGGCTGAATTTTGTTAAAAAAATTCAATTAACTCAAGTCATAAAAGATGCTATACACTGCAAGAGATTTAGTATAATAGATTAAGCTCATGATATTCATAAAAAAGAGGGTCAAATACTCAAACAAGTAAAATTTAGTCAAATATACCTGAAATAAAATACCTAAGTTGATAATAAATTATTTGTGTAGCGTGAATATGAATGAAATAAATATGTAAATTTTGAGGAGTCTTTAACAAGTTTGGATAATTGGACATTTGATGAACTAGGACTCTAGTTGGCTTGGTTGGGTTGGACTATATTTCGTTTATATTCTACCTTGCAGTTGGGTTGAATTTTCTTTTATTGTTTGTAATATGGGTTGGGGATAGGTTGGGCTATAGCCTGGACCTGCCTTACCCTCTCCTCCGTTACATTCGTCTCTAAATTCAATAAATACTTTCAAGTTAGCATTATTAATAATGGTTAGTACTAGTAAAATTAATAGGTATGATGATTCTTCTTCTTCTTTCTATAATTGAAGTACATCGAATGTAGATGCAAGTGAAATATTGATAGAATTAGCTATATATTTTACTCATGACATGCTTACAATGGTAGAATTGGTAGATGTAATAGGTTTAGACTTATTTAAATTTTGGAGAACTAACGAGCATCAATATCCAATTATTTTTCTTATAGCACGTGATTTAGTAATGCATCCTTGACAATCGATACATCTATTGTAAAATTTTTTAATTCAAGATAAATTAAATCTTTCTAGTCACTATCTGAATATATTCCTAGTCCGAATTTGAATGAATATAATGCATTCAATTTCACAATTATCTCTAAGATTACACACATGATAAATATTATTCTTAAAAATATTGCACGTATGTTAATCAAGCGGTCCTATTTTGAGTTTTTCAACTCTACAACAAGTAACTATATATTTAATTGGTGATTAAGTAATCAAAAATTCAAATAAAGCATGCAAGTTTAATCAAGAATCAGAAGAATTTTACTAAACTACTTGTCTTGAATTAAAAAAATAACAATAAAAAGGTTTCATTTTCATTCAATAGATGAAAAGAACTATCCTATCATCTTATTATGTAAACTACACAAAAATATTTGGAATAACATCACGCGAAATTGAAAATAGTGATTGAAAAGTGAAAACTCCATTTCTTCTTCATTAATCTTCAACCCAAACTTTGAATTTTCAATTTCTTGTGTTAATTGCCTTTCAATCCCATGCTAGCCTCTTCTTGTTATGAAAAATATGGTATATTATGTGATATCTCGTTCTAGCCATCCCTTTTAGATTAAATAGTTGGTTGAATTTGATTTCAGAAAGAGTTTAGGTTGAAAAATGATGTTTGGTCGTTCAAGCCCATAATTTGCCCCCTCCCGCACGTGCCACACAAGCTCTTCACTCTCGATAAATGCAAGACATGTGCGACCAAATGCTTGTGTGGGTGAGCCGTTATAAAATCTTTCCTTTTGTTGCATTTTGGTCCCTGAAGTTTATTCTTCATTTCTTCCATTCCCTTCTTAACATCTTCTTGATGCTAGACGTTCCAATTTCATCTATTTGACTCCAAACTTTCTCTAATTGTCAATACTAGGTCAGAATCAACAATTTGAACTTTACGATTTAGTCCCCGAACTTTGGATAAAGTCCATTTTGGCCAACTTTTCGCTTCTTTTGTCTAATTCTATTGTTTTTCATCGAGTTTTACCTAATAAAATATATACAAAATTAAGCCCCAATTCATAAAAAATAACAATAACTGCTTTAGTTTAACGACTAAGATAAGCATATATAATACAATTATCATACACCACCAAACTTGAACAATTGTTTTTCTTCAAACAAAATAAAGCTTAAATTCTCATGATTTTCACAAATAACTTGGTTGGATAACCTGCCTTTAGCATCTAGATTGGACTTCCAAAGTTGAAACTATAAACTACTTTAAAATCACAATGCTAAATCAATATATACCTATTCAATGCAAAACTGACACGTGTGTGTTATTGTGTGTGAAGATTCACGTAAAACATTACAAAGTCATAAATTGACTCAATTCGTGACCCTCTATGGCCAAATATTTCCTTTATTTGCTCGTAAGTTGCACACCCCTAAACTTCATTATTTTCACTATTTTCCCAAGGTATGATCTAATGTTGAATTCATTTACTAATTCTCACATTCTATAGTTTAGTTACATCTTACTAATTGCAGCATAACACATCAACAAACGCAGATTCTCCTTATTTTGACTATGTCGACCTCTAAGAATCGACTAAGCTAATAATTTCTTGTCAAAAATCTAATTCTCTCAAATAAACATTTGTGGCTTGATCAACGCATGTATCAAATTTTTTTAACTATATATTTTTCTTTCTTTGCTTTCTCTTATCTTTTGTGCGGACACATTTCCATTAAGATTTCTAAATGACTATTGTAGCGATCTTTCGGCCAATGACTCCCAAGTCAAATGACTATAGGGCACTAGGTTTTTAGATACTCTTACGGACTTAATCACTCGAATCATAAATGTTACGAAGAGAAGCTTCACAATGAGACAACACCAAATATTTTTTTATTTTTTTTTCTTTTTATGCAATGATTAGTGCAATGCCATCTTATTAAACACTTAAGTTTAAAAAATGACCCACAACTTAAGATTTTAAACTAACTTTCATCTTATTGGTTTCCGACAATCCACACAAATTTAGCACACATGAAATTCACATTTGTCTCTATGTCTCCCTAAAACAGCTTAATCACCTCCAAACTATCTTAAAATTGGTTTAAGGATGTATAATATAGTGGTTGTTCTAAGGTTCATTATTTTCAATCTACTCAACAATATGAATCAAAAAATTTCTTCACAATGCAAAACATAAATCTCGTGCTCAAAAATATCAAGTTCCACATGAATAAATACAAACTAACTTAACATATATACACATCATCGTTAGCAGATTATTTGACCCACGCAAGCATGCAGAAATACATAAAAAGAGGTAATAAAATTGAAGATTAGATTATTTTCCTAATAATATTTTATAATATATATATCACACAAGCATGCAAAATTTTAAAACAAAAGACTCGATGAAACTTACACCCCAAACTTGATGTACAAATTTCCCTCAATTTCTAGAAATAGTACAAGCAATAAAAAAAAGTTAAGGACAGATAAGGGATCAGATACTCCCTTGGTATTAGTCTGTAGGTGGTGGATAAAATGACATGAAAGTTCCAGATCCAGACAAGTCCGAAGTGGATGTGGCGGAGGAATGGACTGAGAGTAAATGTCTATCATCATAATGCACCTTTGATCAACCTGTCTGTATGTGTCCTCAAATATGCTTTACACGGCCTCATTTATGATATTCATGTAATCTAATCTGCAATGTAATGGCCTTAATTTTGATATGCATGTCCTCAACCCGTCCTGTGCATCTGTGTAATCATCGCCTCAGGAGCTCTTGCTCTCTACGTAAGGTCAATAACTCAGTCGAAAGCTTGCTACTATCTCATTCTATACCCTGCAACCTAGCATGCTCCCCGTTATCTCTCGCTTTCTCTCTGGCCTGTGAAGCTATCATCATTTGCTCTATATGCTTCAATGTCTTACTGGTCTCTGTCAGAACTACAAATAACTACCTTATAACTTACAAATCAGGTGTTGGCTCAGCTGTGCAGGAGGTGGAATGTGATCATCTGCCTCTTCGTCATCTTAGTCCTACTGCTACCTACGTCCTTATCTCTGTTGTCTGATGGACTGCCATGTCTTGGCAGTCAACGAAGCATTAATTGGGATTGAATTTCTCGCAGGTAACTTCCCTGGTAGGTGTCTGATACTCGACTCGCGACATATGCTAATAATGAGACTATGAAATATCAATGTATGTCTGGGGTCTGATTCTATTGCCACGAAATATATGAGATTGTAAATCACAGACCCCAAATCAATTTTAATGCCTCCTGCAAAATAATACAGTAGAATGGCCTTGGGATGACTAATGGTAGTACGGTGTGAGATGGGATCAATGTTGTGATTGATGAATTTATACAATATCATAAGGGAGTCTGTTAGATGTCGGTATTCAAATTCATTTTATAGTCTGTTAGATATCGGTATTCAAATTCATTTTATAGGAGTGATATATCTGGATTTATTGGTACCAGCACAATATTGTCCCTTGTCAGTCTGTAGTAAAAATTAGTTACTTCTGGTGAGAACATTATCCATTTATCTCGAACCTATGACTGGTGCATATGTTCAGTCCTTGAAGTAAATCTGCATTAAAGTTGGCATAACTCTTACACCAAGGTAGGGTAAACCTTCTGAAGCTCACATGATACTTTTTCCCATCCTGCTAAATGAATTAACTAGGTCATCTCAAACCCCACAAAGTCTTCTACCACAACTTGTCTTTCTGGCCATACTTTCCATCTTGAGACCACATTGTCAAATCTAGCTTTGTGCTCAAGGGTTTGAAATTGCCGCATACCTCCTTTATCAAATCATGTGCAAGTTGTGTTGGAAGATCTCGTGACCTTTTCTTTATCCTTTGATATGGATGCATTATTCTTTCTTTTTGGAGACACACTTATCAAACAGTTATAAAAACTAACATTAATCACTTGTATATGGTATACCAATCCTAAAGAAGCAATGTAAGCTTCTATTGATAAGAAAAACAGGGGACGACAAGTAAAGGACATAGGAGGACGTAGTTTGAAAATTGCGCCCCCCTAAATTTTTAGGCAATTCATGAATTCTGATGAATGAAACTACTTGGAAGTGTTAATTCATGTATAATCTTAGTGTCAATAGCAAGCCTCAAGCGGATCTTGAGGATAATTGAGTCTGAATGTATCTACCACTATTATGTCCATTATATCAATCTGGCAAAAAGACTCTGGTTCATCATCAAATTTGAGTGAATTGAAGACGTTGATGGTCAATTATTCACCATTCACCAAAATGTATTCATCAATTCCTCTTGGATATTTGATTGACCTGTCGCTAGCTGCAATGTAACTATAGTAGCTTTTGCTTCCCTCAAACATAATTCCCTAAAAACAAACAAATGTATTAAATTAATACTTGCTCCTAAATCAAATAACGCTTTTTTTTTTAATGTCTTTGTTACCAATATTGCAAAGAATAGTAAAACTCCCTTGATCTTTTAATTTTGGTGATAACTTAAGTTGAAGTACTGTGTTGCATTCTTCAGCATTAGCGTTTCATTATTCTCTAGCTTTCTTTTGTTTGATGGTATGTCTTTCAAAAACTTAGCATAGTTAGGCATCTGGGCTAAGGTTTCTACAAACGGTATATCGATGTGAAAATTTTCGAACATCTCAAAAAACTTCGCAAACTATTTATCAAACTTGTCTTTTTGCAGTCTTCGCGAGAATGAGACTGGAGGTACGTATGCTTTGACATTAATGATTTCCTTTTTTTGCAATTTGGTCCATAAAGTTTGTTCTTCATTTCTTCCGGTCCCTTCTTAGTATCTTCTTGATCCTCCATCTTCCAATTCCATCTAAATGAGTCCAACCTTTCTCCAATCATCGATATTAGGTTCGAATCAACTATTTTTGAACTTTGATATTTAGTCCCCAAACACTAGATTAAGTTCATTTTGGCCAATTCTTCGCTCCTTTTGTCTAATTCAATATTTATTCGAGTTGTACCTGGCAAACGAAATATCTACAAAATTAAGCCTCAATTCATCAATAACAATAATTGCTTTAGTTTAATGACTGGGATAAGTGCATATAGTACACTTATCAAGTAACACATCCTATTAATACTGTAGTATTGAAGTCTACTTTTAGTGTAGGTGGTTGGGTACACACTCGAGAGTTTATTAACAAATTTATTATAAAGGATTTTGTGATTTTTAATAACGGGTTTAAAACAGTTCAACTCATACTTTGAAGTTTATTATTTAGCCGTTTTGAAACTTCCGTTAAAAGAAAAATACGTATGTCCATGTATAAAAAAGGTAGGTATGTGCATGCAATATGGAGTAAATGTTAATGTTACTCTTTACCACAATATGGCTATACATAATTTACCTAATCATTTTCTATTTGTATGGACTAACCTTCGAACTAATTTTTGTTCATTAAATAAGCTCTTGCATGACAATCATTTTTTATTGTATTATAAGATGAAAAGAAAAATGAATATATGTTTCATCTAAGCACTTTCTGCTAAATACTGAGTGACATCTACTTTTTTTACTTAGTGAAAATTTTAATTTCTTATTTGCATTTTTTACTCATAAGTGATTTTTTTATTTATAAGCAATTTTTTTATGTATAATTTAATTTTAACTTAAAACGTGAAATATTTTTTTATAATCAAATTTTTAATTAATAAGTAATTTTTTACATAAGTGGATTTTGTACTTATAAAATAAATTTGCACTTATAAATTGTATTTTTACACGTGATTTTTTTTACCTGCAATTTTTTATACGAATTTTTGTCTCATTAGTAGTATTTGTTTTACCTTATAAACAATTTTCTACATAAAAGTGAAGTTTCGTCTTATATTTGATTTTTCTTAGTTATTTATTTTTTATTTATAATTTTTTTTACTAGTAATTGAATTTATATCTTGAAAAATAATTGTTTTACAGAGAGTAACATTGGAAGAAAATTTAGAAATCAGTCAAAAATCATCAATTGACGGGTCGAGGAATATGAACCAAATTACACTATAATTCTTTTTGGAGATTTTTCCTCAAAAAATATAACGTGACTAATTTTCTCAACCTCTGAAACGGTGCCACCAAAAATCGGTGTAAAAAATTCCCATGCAGGCCCTTAGAAAATATAGAGAAAGGCGATTAAGAAAGACATCTGGATTTGCATATAGAGTCTCTATATGGTAGTAGCTTTACAAAGATTATTTGTAATAGTAAAATTGTACAGCAGCAGAGAATTGAAATTTTGTTCTATGAAATTGTTGCCTTGCTGCCTCTCCAATATGTTGACTTATGTGAGCAATAATACTATTTTCCTTGGTTCAATGCAAATAATAGCTACTTACCATCCAACTTATTTTTACATATTAATTTTATTAGCTTATTTAATATAGAATGATTTTTAAATGTCAAGGACAACTTTCAAAATAGTGAAAAAAGGATGCAGTCAAAGCAGGCAGTGAGTCCTAATTGACAAGATGGTACGTGATTTTACAGGATTATGTGGCTGTGAATTTTTAGGTTTCAACACCCAAAACATGACACAATTTTCAGTTTTCATATTACAGCTAACACAGATTTATTTACATACCATCCTAAATATCATTTGATAGATTAAATAATTAAAGTTAAGGAAGGATTTGTTTAAATATTGAACTTTCCTTAAGTTTATTTATTTATCAAATCAATCTTATGTGATACGATTATATACTTACCGTGTTTAAATGTTGATTTTTAGGTAATTTTGATTCGTGTCTTGTAAATCACTTTACATAAGTAAAGCAGAAATCAAGGGATGAATTAATTGCTTTGAAGAACTTACACTCAATCCATGAACTAGTAGAAAGGAGTTCTGCCATCTTGCGACGAGTTCACACGGGATGATGCTTCACTGATTATATTCAAAGCAAAACGTTGTTCTTCAACCATATTTAAAGAAAACAAACTAGAGCGTGAACGTTCAATCAAATTCAAAGATCAGCTACATGGTGTGAGTTAAGAATTGTGATTATTAATTCAAGAGGTGGTTACGATTTGATACAACAGTGAAGTGGCGATGGTCAAAATTGAGGGGTTTAATTCCACTCCTACAACAAGTCAAAAGAAGAAGAAAACGAGGGAGGTGTTCTTAGATTCCTTTTGATTATTATTTGTTAATTTTATGAATAAAACCTAGTAATGGACGAAGCACCTTTTAGACCTCATGTCTTAAACGAGACAAACTATTTCTATTGAAAAGATTACGATGTAGGTCTATATCCAATGTCTGGATGAAAAGGCTTGGCACTCTATCATGTATGGATATAAAAAAAACCCCACTATGACTGAAAATGACAAAGAATGAGAGAAAGAGGCTGAAGAGTGGAATGCTACAAATTTTTGCAATGCTAGTCGGAATTCTAAATCAATGAATGCAATTTTCTCTTTTCTGGATTCTAATCAATTTCACTTAATTTCTACATGCAAGGTAGCCTGGAAAGCAGAAGACATACTACAAGTAGCACATAAATGAATGTCCATTGTGAAGTCTTCAAAACTCCAGATGCATACTCTTGAATTTAAACAATTGACTATGAAAGATGACGAAGATTTCAAGGATTTCTATACCAAGCCGAACTATATTACCAACTTGGTATACACTTTGGGAAAGAAGTATTTAGAAAGCAAAGTAGTGAAAAAAATTCTCAGATCATTACGATAGATTCTATTCAAAAGCGACTGCCATAGAGGAGAGTAAAAACATCAAGAGCATATAGGTGGAAGAGTTGGTTGGCTCCTTGATGACATATGAATTACTCTCTATAAGTGGAAGCAGGAAAAAGGATTTGAAATTTCCTTCAAAGCTAAAGATGTTGAGGAGAAAGAAGATGATGAAGAAAGTGAGGGTGATGAACATATGGTCATGCTCACCAAACAGTTTGAAAAATCCTAAAGAGAAATTAGAAAAGAAAAAGTTCAAGACCTCAATCTCAACCACAACTAAAGTAAAAATTCTTCAACAACTCATGAATAAATCCAACTTCATATGTCGAGAGAACTCAAAATTGTATTCAATGTCATGAATGCGAAGGATTTTGACGTAGTGCAGCTGAATATGCGAAGATGGGGACAGGGAGTCAAACTCAGATGAGGAAGAAAGAACGGATGATAACCAGGTAACCTAATTCATCGTTAATCTTCAGTCTAATACTAACTCACTGTAGTTGTTGCTTGCAGGTACAAACTCATTGAGTAGTGACAGAGCTGGAGGAAGCAACCTATGTTCAGAATGTAAAATACTGAAAAGAAACCTGGAAGCTGAACAAGAAAAAAATGTTACACTCCTTGCAATGATGGAGTTCATTGAAGAAGAGATGACTGTTGTGCAAAAAAAAAAAAAAAAGGTCGTATCCAAAGTGCTGAATAAAAAAGAAAATCAAATCTTGGAGCTTCTAATTGAATTGAACCACACTAAACAGAGAGTTAGACAGTTGACCATCAATTCCGTTAGCCTAAGTGAAGTTCTTAATCATGGATAAATCTCAAACGTCAAAGAAAGCTTAAGGTAGGGAAAGGAAAAGAGAAAGAACTCACCCAGTTGAAGTTTGTTAGAAACTGCCAGGTCAAATGTTTAAAGCTGCTACAAAAGTACGAGACAACGGGACAATATCTATGGTTGACTCTCCACTGCAGGTTCTGACTACCTTTGAAAATTTGATTCAAAACATTCCATCAGGTAAATCTGCACTCTCAAAATCAAACAGGTAAATCACAGCACACTGTCAGATGTAGGTTTTGTGGTAAGCATGGGCATGATTCACGTCAATGTTTATCACACATAAATCAACATCACCTAAAGAGAGTTAACTTGCTAACTGACACCTTAAGTCAAAATCCTAATGACTGAACCACATGTTGGATTACTAGGGAAATCCCTATATATTCTAACTAGAAAAAATAGAATAAGGCATGTTTGCGTAAGAAAAAGTGATCAAAATTGCTATGTTGTTAATATAGCTTATAAATCCATTGTACCCAATTGTTGGCATCCTGATAATGGTTGGTATTATGTAGGTCAAATATATGATGATGAACTCATGGTAATGTTTACTAAAAACACATGTAAGGTAATTGAAAATGAAGGTAGTTATGTTTGCATGGTGCGAGGTTGAGTGATAAGTGTTATTTGCTTATATTTGAAGTTTCATGCCATGTATCAAAAGCTGGCTTTATAGATATGAGGTACAATCAATTGGGACACCTAAACTATAGAGATCTTGTCAAATTTACTAAACTTGATGCGGTAAGAGGAGTTTCTAAGCTCATAGAAAAACAAAAATGTGTGTGTGGGTCATATCGAAAGGTAAACAAACAAGAACTTTTCACAAACAAGTTCAGAATCTTACTACCACTCACTATCTTGAATTGCTTCTATGAATTTGATGGGGCCAATTCAAATTGAAAGTATTGGTGGTAAGAGGTATATCTATATAGTTGTTGACGATTCTCTAGATTCACTTAAGTAGACTTCGTAAGGGAGAAATTGGATCTCTTTATAAGATTTATCATCTTATATCAAAAAATTGACCATTGAAAAACATCTAGAGGAGACTAAAATTGTAAGAATTAAGAGTCAACATGGTAAAAGTTTGAGAATACTAGCTTTTCCAACTTCAATGAAAAATATGGTATTTTTCATAAATTTTCTGCTTCTAAAACCCTTGAACAAAATGGTGTTGTTGAGAAAAAGAATAGGACCCCACGAAAAATGACTAGGGCTATGTCAATAATCATATGAACGTTGTGAATGATCAATAGAGGATTCGTCACTCTTAGATAGTAAGAGATTATGATCTACATTTTATCTAGTTAAGTTAATAACTGAATCATTGGCTAAGATGTGTTCATAAATCTAAAATACTTATATCAAATTAAGAGTTGAATGAACGATATGATCGATAATCGAGATTGACACACTTTTATATCTCGTAATTGATCAGATCATATCCACAAATAGATTATAGTTTTACGGTAAACAAATATATTTAGATTGTCATTCTACTTGATATTTTTCATCACATGTATTGTCTTGACATATTACTCGATGTCAATTTAGAAGGACGAATGTGAATTAATTAATTTAGGTGAATTAATGATAAATTAAAAGAGTTTTTTTTAATTTATCTTATTTTGATTAGATCAAAATAATAATTCACATCGTTAAATATCGTGATCTGGAACTTGATGGGTTGCACACAAAAGAAAAATTAGAAAAACGAAATCTATGAATTAGTTAATTGACAAGTGTTGGACAATTAATTAATTAAGTTACTTATTAATGGGCCAAATTTTTTAATCAAATTAATTAATTAATAGACCTTTAACTGTCGAGCAAAATCCACTTGGACTTCTAATTAATAAACTATTAGGGTTTGAGAAATAACATAATTTACGAAAAAAGAGAAACCTTAGTTCTCTCATTCTCATTCTCTGTGTGAATTTTTAGTGGAGGCTGGAGAATTGGACAGTTGTGAATTGAAAATTGTGATTGTTCATGTTCAAAATAAGCAACGGAGTTTGCAGAATTCAACAAATATATAATTTCTATCATGGTTTCTTTCTAAATACAAAGAAGATTTTTGGTGAAAATTGAAATATTGTTTAAATTTCATATTAAGTAAATTCTCAATAGTCTCAACTCAGAATCATGTATAGGCAATTGTATGCTGTCCTTGAT
>CAIGRN010204143.1:0-18984 GCA_903798345.1 Fraxinus anomala | reverse complement strand
ATCAAACTGACCAAGGAGTGGATATTTGCCGAGCACCCTTCTATCGATCCCTTAAGCTTTGATAGGTTTTTGGTGCGGCGCAAAAGAAAAGAAGGCGGAGTCCCTCAATCCAAGTTTGGATGCACATCACGAGACGAGAATGAAGGGGCTTCACATTCGGGTTGATATGTTTTCTGTTGTAGGCCTTTTAATTTTTTCTACTGTTTTTCGATTTTTGCATTCGGCTGTTTAGTATTTTCTCCTAGTCTAGGATGTGGACAGACATTCTTACTACTTTTTGAGTATGAATGCTTGCTTGTTGAACATCATTTCAATTTTGCCCCCTCCCCTTTTTTAAATCTAGCTTGTAGTATTGGTGTCACTTGCCAACGTATGAAAGATTATTTGCCTATCTCTATTGCTCATCATTATATGTGAAACAATCTTGAGTTGTTGAATACAGGGTCCAGTGATTTTTAGCTTTTGAAAACTCACCACCGACCCTTAGAGCGATTTTGAGTTAGCTAATTTCTTGGTTTTGTTGCTCACTGCTTTGTGTCGAGTGATGTTGAATGTCGGGTCTGGAGATTTTGAGCTTTAGCCTTTTTTGATTTTGAGAGCTCACCACCAGCCCTTAGAGCGATTTCGAGCTAGTCAGTTTTATGACTTTTTTGCTCACCGCTATGTGTCGAGTGATATTGAATGTCGATTCTGGTGATTTTGAGCTTTAGCCATTTTTTGTTTTGAGAGCTCACCACTAGCCCTGATAAATGCGTAGTTCGACCCTAACAACACCTAGAGAGGGGTGAATAGGTGTAATATGCAGAATTTTTAATATCTAACGAATTAAACAGCAACAAGTCACTTTTAATTCTTAACTAGATGGTTAAACATTCATGTCAATTTTTCATAAGTTGAATTACCGCAGTTTTTATAATAAACAACAAATTGTGAAGCAGTAAATCAAACACCGGAATGATCACGGAGAAACCTAACTGGGAGAAACTCCGTGCACTTTGCCAGTTAATCCACTATAAACGAATTTAACAACTTACAGTCTACCAAACTAGACGCCCCGTACTATATGATCACCCGACTGCACTTCTTATAGCTCTCCNACCGGAATGATCACGGAGAAACCTAACTGGGAGAAACTCCGTGCACTTTGCCAGTTAATCCACTATAAACGAATTTAACAACTTACAGTCTACCAAACTAGACGATCCGTACTATCTGATCACCTTACTGCACTCCTTACAACTCTCTTTGGATTTCGTGCTCATCTGCACCAATCCTTAGCTGCTGTTGTCAAAACTCACCATGGAATCTGCTACCCTACAGCACTTCAAGGATTGTGAATTCGTTTATCTCCCGTAGATCATGAAGAACGACTCGTTCTTCACAGACAGGAACTCGTGTCAACTTCCTTCAATCTTCAAAACTCTGACCAGATGTNTGAAGTGGTTTTTGATATTTGGATTATAGAACAAATGTTTTTCGCTTAGAAGATCTCACACAAGATGAAGGTTGAAAGCAGTAATATGGTGGATTCACTCTCTAGAATTTTTCTCTCAATATTCAACCTTAGAAAAATATACAGGTGAGTTCTGATATTTATATATAGGTCAAGAAACGAATGGGTCAGGTAAAAAGCCTTAAAATCGCGAAATAAAATTTCTCGCACAGCACTGTCGCTCGAGCGATGGCCCAGTAACAATCGGCGACATCCTGTTGCTTGAGCGAAGGAGAGACGATGGTCTAGCGACGATATTTCTGCTTTTGTAACTCGAGCCAACCATTGGCGACAATCCAGCGAAAATTCACGTTGTTTTCCTCCTTGTTCCAAACTCGAAACCCCAGACCTACTAACAAACTTTTGCAAAAATTGCACATTACTCCTTGAACTTTTACATCTTATCAAATTAAGTCCCTTTGTCCACAAAATTTGTCAATTACAAAATCAGCTAAAACCTAACAAGCCCTTAGAGCGATTTCGAGCTAATCAATTTCTTGACTTTTTTGCTCACTGTTGTGTCGAGCGAGGTTGAATGACGGGTCTGGTGATTTTGAGCTTTAGCCATTTTTGGTTTTGAGAGATCACCACCAGCCCTTAGAGCGATTTCGAGCTAGTCAATTTCTTGACTTTTTTGCTCACCGTTATATGTCGAGTGAGGTTGAATGCTGGGTCTAGTGATTTTGAGACTTAGCTATTTTTGGTTTTGAGAGCTCACTACCAGCCCTTATAGCGATTTCGAGTTAGTCAATTTATTGACTTTTTTGCTCACCGCAATGTGTCGAGTAATATTCAAGATAGTATGGGAGATTTGTAATCACAAATCAAGATCTTGCTATGACATTTAATCTGCCAAGATTTGGGGACGTCCCAGCTAGACTGGCCCTTCCTTAGCGCCCTCATCATTTGTCGCCTTTCGGTAAAGCATGCTTGTAGCAGGCATTATATCATGGACACCCTAGCTACTATATTTACAATAGACAATTACATCAGAAAAGAAAAGTAAAAAAGAAAAATCCCTAACGATCTACTGATAATACTTCTTGAGATGCTCGGCATTTCACGGCCTGCCTAGTGGTTTTTCCTTCAAGTCTTTTAGGCTGTAAGCTCCCTTTCCAAGGCTTCGGATCACCTCATACAATCCTTCTCAATTCGGCTCGAGCTAGATGGAGGGTGGTCCGCTGTTGCTGCTTCCCTTAGTACGAGATCCCCGACTGAAAAACTCTCGATTTCACCATACGATTGAAATACCCAGCAGCCTCCGCTTATAGGCTGTCATCTTCATAGTTGCTCTCTCTCTCACTCCATCTAGTAGATTGATTTCCGCGTTGGTGGTCGAGACATCAAGTTGTTTGGCTTTTATTCTACCAATCTCATTCAAGACTTCTACTGGGACAACAGCCTCCATCCCGAAGGATAATTTGAAACGCGTCTCTCCTGTGGTTTTTTGTGGGGTGGTGTGATATGCCCACAGAACATTAGGTAATTCATCTGTCCAAAGCCCACTTTCCTTCTCCAATCTTATCTTGAGGTCCTACAAGATCGTTCGATTTGTTACCTCTAACTGCCTGTTAAACTGTGGGTAAGCCACAAAAATGAGTCTTTGATCTATATGATAACTTGAGCAAAAAGCTTTGAATCCATGGTTGTCAAACTGCCTACCATTGTCGGTGATTAGGACTCTCGGTATGCCAAACCTACAAATAATGTTCTTCCAAATGAAGCTTTGTACTTTTGTTGTTGTTATAGTAGCCGAGGCACAGCCTCGACCCACTTTGTAAAATAGTCAATAGCTATCAGCAAGAACTTTCTCTGCCCCTTGGCCACATGCAAGGACCCCAAAATATCCATCCCCCACTAGAAGACCTTTACTTAAAAAATGGCCGATGGTTGCTCAGCGGGAACATGAATCAAATTTTCATGACGCTGACATGCATCGCACTTCCTCACAGATTCCTTAGCATCTTCCTTCATTGTGGGCTAGTAGTACCCCTGTCGCAGAGCTTTGAAAGTGAGAGTGGTTGCCCCTGGTGATTACCACAAATCCTCGAGTGTATCTCGAGTAACACCTCATGAGCTTCAATTGGATGCAAACATTTTAGGTATGACATGGTAAATCATCGCTTGTATAACTGCCCATCAATTATTGTGAATGAGGCTGCCTGAATTCTCAACCTTCTAGCATCAGATGTATCATTCGGCAATTTGTTTTCCGTCAGGTAGCCCACCAGTAGGTCTATCCAGCTTTCTTCGTGCTTCGTGCTTGCTGTGTCAACTATGAGTAAAATGCTTGACTATCGCAGAACTTGTACATTCCCTGGGCTAGGTAAGTTATTAGGATTTGCCGAGGCTAGCTTGGATAGGGCGTATGCCCGTTGGTTATCCTGAAGCTTGTAAATTTCCTTTACAAGTCCCTAACTTTCATCAGATAGGATGCCATCTTTCCGTCTCTTGCCTCGAATTCACCTGTCACCTGTACGACAATCAACTGAGAGTAATTGTAAATTTTGTCTAATGTTACTCCAAGTCTGGCTGCCAAACTCAGGCCCGTGATAACTGTCTCATATTCGACGTCGTTATTTGTTGTCGAGAATTCAAAGCACAACTAATATTCCAACTCTTCAGATTTTGGCCCTATCATAATGATGTCTGCCCCCGAACCCCTTGCCACGTGAGGATCCATCCACAAAGATTTTCCAAATTGCTTCCGTTTGCAAGGGGCAGCCAGGCGGAGTTGTAAGTTGTGCGATAAAATCCGCCAACGCTTGCGCCTTGATGGCCATTCTTGGCCTAAACTCAATATCAAATTCGCTCAACTCTATTGCCCACTTCAACAGTCTACCCAACGTCTCAGGTCGATGCAAGATTTGCTTAATGGGTGGATCAGTCATGACCTGTATGGTGTGAAACTAAAAGTACGGCCTTAATTTTCTGACTGCTATAATTAATGCAAATACCAACTGCTCTGCGAGGCTATAGCGAGTTTCTACACTCCTCAACACCTGGCTAACGTAATAAATGGGGATTTCTGCACCTTCGACAATTCTTTTACCAGTACTGCGCTGATCGCATGTTTTGATGCTGCTAAATATAAACTCAGTACATCCCTCGCACATGGCCTAGTCAAGATCGGTGGCTGCTGTAACAACTATTTTAAGGATTCAAGCGACTCTTCACACTTCTTGGTCCATTCGAAGTTGTTAGAGCCCCCAATCGCCTTGAAGAAATGGTAGCACTTATCTGCTGCTCACTCATAAAGTGATTCAACGTCGCTATCCGGCTCGTCAACCTTTGGATATCCTTCCTATTTTCAGGGCTCTTCATCTCTAGAATGGATCAAATTTTATCCGAATTTGCCTCGATGCCTCTTTGTGTTATCATAAATCCCAAGAACTTACCCCTTACTGTTCCAAAAACACACTTCTCTGGATTGAACTTGAGTCTATTTCGTCAGGCAATGTCGAACACTTTCTGTAGGTCTCTAACATGGTCGTTGGCCTTCATACTTTTGACGACCATATCATCTACATACACTTCAATGACACTTCCTAGCAGGTCTCCGAAGACCTTTTTCACCATTCTCTGATAAGTCGCCTCGATGTTTTTCAAGCCGAAAGGCATAGCCGTATAATAGTACGTCCCTGCATCGATTATAATGGTGTTTTCTCCTAGTCCGACTCTACCATGAAAATCTGATGGTACCCAGAAAATGTATCCAGGAAACTTAATCGTTCATGACTTGATGTAACATCCACTAAGTGATCTATTCTGGTTAGATGGTACAAGTCTTTCGGGCATACCTTGTTTAGTCCGGTATAGTCTATGCACATATGCCATTTTCCATTTGATTTCTTCACTATGACAACATTTACCAACCACTCGGGATATTGTACCTCTTTGATGAACCCTGCTTGTAGTAGCTTATCGATCTCGACCTTCGCCGTAGCCTATCACTATGGGACAAGATTTCTTTTCTTCTGTTTTATCGGCTTAGCGCCCAGTAGGACCCCCAAGGCGATGTTGTGCAACAGATGGATCAATCCCTTGAATATCGCTTGGGCGCCATGCAAAAACGTCCAAATTTCTGGACAGACACTTCACCAATTCTTCTTTTCCCTGCGGCTCCAGGTTTGCCTCTATGCTAAATTCACGCCCTTCTACTACCAATTTTTTTCTATAGTATTGAGGGGCTCGATTTGCCCCCCTGGAGGCTCAAGATCTAGCATCATCACTGGTGGTGATCCCTTTGTCCATATACTATCAACATAACACTTCCTCGAGGACTGATGATCATCCCACACCACGACTGGTTGGGAATTTCATCACCTGGTGGTAAGTGGATAGAATAGCCCCAGCAGCATTCAGCAGGGGTAGACTGTAGATTGCGTTATATGCCATAGGGATCTTGGCAACCAAAAAGTTCGTCAAGATTACCACCTTTGCAGAGTTTGAACCCAGTGTCACTGGTAGTTTTACGACTCCCTCCGGTATCATAGTGGCCCCTCCAAATCCCAGGAGAGGGGTGGATATTGCTTTCAAGTTTTCCAATGAAATTGTTAATCCCATAAATGCTTCCCAAGTGAGAAAATTTGTTGCACCATCAACTAACACCCTTTTGACATCGTAGTCTGCTATGTCACCGACTATCACCAAAGCATCATCATGGGGAGGTTACTATACCTACTAAATCTTCCTCATCAAAAGTGATGCTTTGATTAAATCTAGCCTTTTTTTGAATGGAGCAGACCCACACTGTGCGCGCGTAACTCTTTCTAGCCGAATTCGAGTCCTCCCTGCAGCGATCCCTCCAATAATCACGTTTATGACACCGGCCCTAGGCGGTGGCCGGTCATCAACTTTCTGCTTGCCTCGATCATTTCTCGTGTATTTAGTCAAAAAACCCGCTTCAAGAGAGGCTCGATTTCCTCCTTCAAATGGACGCATTCTTCCGTATCGTGCCCATGATCCTTGTGGAAATGGCAATACTTGTTTTTATCCCTCTTGCTAGCAGATGCTGCTATCGGTCTCGGCCAATCAAGCTCTTTCATATCCCTGACCTCCATCAATATCTTCGCCCGTGGAGTATTTAAAGGGGTGAAAGCATTGACCTCCTCTCACCTCTGTCTGATGGATCGATCCGGAACGTATCACTTGCTCATACGATCATTTTTTGATTTACCTTTATCAATAAGTTTTCGCTCATCACCTGACTTTTATTTGTGACTTTCTGTCTTCCGTCCCTCTTTTAGATTTTTCGTGACCCTCTCTACTTCTGCTGCATCAACATACTTGTCACCCTTTTTCAGCAAGTCGTACATCGATTATGGGGGGTTTTTAGAGAGTGACATCTTAAAAGCCCGATTTCACGTCCCATTCATTAATGATGTTACCACTGCAAACATCTAAAGGTCTCTTATACCAAGTGTCGCCCGACTGAACCTAGCTAAGTATTCATACGAAGATTCATCTTTATCTTTCACAACCTGCATAAATCCAATTGTTGTCTTCTGTTTCCTCTTGCTATTCATGAAGTATGCCACAAAACTCTTGGAAAGCTCATCAAAAGTCTTTATAAACCTGGGTAAAAAGGTGGCCACACAGTCTCTCGCCTCCCTCCTGAGTGTCGGGGGAAAAGATCGACACATCACTGCGTCCGGGGCTACATAGAGCCTCATCAAATCAACAAAGGTCCGCAAGTGGTCAATCGGATCTGTGACTCCATCATATGCTTCTATCATTGGCTGTTTGAAGCCTTTCAGTAATGGAACAACCATAATTTCGAGTGCAAATGGATCTTCCTCCAAAACCATTTGTCTGCGCTTATCCTTCCTCTTAGTTAATGCATTGTCTATCTTCTGAGTCATCATTTTCTCTATCTTCCTTTTCAGGTCTGTCGTCGATTGGGAAGTTGTGGAACCACAAACCCAGTAGCTACCGAGTCTCATGTTGTTGGCTGAGAAACATGCGGGATAATCGTTTGCGCCACCGGGGTGGTTGTTCATGTACTGCTTCCATGAATTTTGTGGTGGGGCTGTGGTTTTCTGCGTTTGACTCTGCAAGAGGGTCATTATGGCTGTCGGTTGTGTTTCTAAGGCACCAAATTGGCTTTGTGTTACATACTGTGGTGGAGGCGGCGGGTCATGACCCTTGGCGATGGACTCTGATTTCATCTCTTGTATATTCCTGACCATGCGTGTTTCACTCCTAGTCCATCTCCTTGACATAGCTTTCTTGTTCAGTGGTTTCCCACAGACGGTACCAATGAAGTTGTTGTGAGATAAACTTCGATGTTCTCCTTGACGTGGCTAGCGTTCCGAGTACTCTGATCAGTGTTTGCTACTTGCAAACTGAGGTCGGGGCTTCTTCCCCCGTTGTACCTCCGGCGTGAGAATCAGTAATCAATTTTCGGAAGTATGCAGAGAGTATATGGGGCTTCAATAAGGTAGGGTTTCAAGAAGAAAANCGGCAATGATGACGTGTAGGGTGTTCCGACTGGTGTTCCGACTGTTCCGATCAGCGAAAGTTACCTGCAAAATGGGGACGGGGCTTTTTCCCCCGTTGTACCTCCGGCGTGAGAATCAGTAATCAATTTTAGGAAGTATGCAGAGAGTATATGGGGATTCAATAAGGTAGGGTTTCAAGAAGAAAATACATTTCTCACATTGGGGTTATTTATAATCGCCTGATGAAACGCCCATGTTACAATTAAACATGTCACGTGTCCCACGCAAAACCTTCTCACTTCTCCCACGTTCTAATGTGGGGACCACCACTCGTCAAGCGGTTGGTTGTGCTCATGTCCGCTGTTGGGTGGTTTTCGTCTGACTCTTTACCATTTAAATAGTTGAGTGAAGCATTGACCCCATGGCAGTAGGCGACCTATGCGAACATAGAGGGCCTCATGAGGGTCGACAGTCTCATGGTGGTAGGCGGCTATGGTGTGGTGCTCTACATGGGATGCATATTAAGTAGCACTTACCACAACGTCCATCGTGGATAGTTATTAACATCATCCTATACCAAATAACATTATTCTTATGTTAAAATGTATGGTTCTAGTCTAAATTGATTCACTCTAGACTACGATAGAGGTTTTTTGGTATTTTTAAATTATAGTTATATGTGTAGATTGATTTATTTTATCGTGAATAAAGTAAAAATATATTTTGTAATCACTGAACTCATAATATTAAAGTGAACTGGTAGAAAAATATTCGGCGAAACCACGGTTCGAAACCAAACTTATAATGTGATATAACAGGATCAACTTCTTGAATTCATACGTGATTTGTTACCATATATGTACAGTACATTGAAGAAAAATAGCAATTGATTTTATTTTTTTCTCGTAATTTACGAAAACGTCCTAATAGGAAACAAAACTTGTTCATTTACCGTATCGTTTCTAAACAAGTTGTTTCCAATTGAACTTAGCAAACTATATATAACCTTTTAAGAAAGAAATTTCGATTCATAATAATATTATTTAAATACTGCTATAAAAATTTGTAACGATGATCACTTTAAGTAGAAGCAATGATTCCTTCTATGGCATAAAAATTAAAGAATATAATGTTGAAAAATTGTATAGAAAATTGGTTTTGATCAATTTTTAATTAATTATTTGAGTGAAATCATTAGTCGATAAATGAGAAATTAAGTCAAATTTCAGCAACTATTGTTGGTAAATTTACCTTGTGTTTGAATCTAATTTTGAGAAGAATAGAAATTTTGGAATAGTGATTGATGGGAGAATGTGTGGTGGAAAAGTGATGAAATATTTTTGATTTGTGTATAATATTATTTTATTTGGAGAATGTGTGGTTGAAATGAAGAATGAGAATAAGAAATTAATGAGTGTCAAATAGGGGCTTAGTAGAATATTACGGAAATATTCATGAATATGTTCGACTGAAAAGATGTGCATTTTCGTATGAAATATTATCACTTTTGGAATTGTTATTTTTCAATCTGTCTTTTTTCAGAGATTAATTTCAATAGGTGTGTCTTTTTGAAGGATTTCATTTGAGACACAATTTTCCAACAACTATATATAGACCCCATATATTTGAATTTTTCATTCATCATTTTCATCCTTGCATTATCCCATTAATGCATATTCGTCTTAAAATAATTTTTTGCATTTATTTTGAATAGAGTTTGACATAAGGAGAGTTCAAAATATTAGCAAATTCACATGTCTACGTAATTTGAAATACTTCTATTACGAGACATGGTCATTGTATGTTGGAGACGAATGTCAAAAAATTATTAGTACCCATATCGAAAATTATCTTCTTAAGGAAAAATAGTCAAATTCTTATCTCAATCTAATTTATATTCATGCATTTCTCGTTTGTATTGTTGCATATTTGGTTTCGATAAATTGAAATTTTGTCCCATTTTTTTATGCATAAAATGTTAATTATCATAATATAATTTATGCACGTTAATTTTCTCAACATATAACATAAGCACTGTGTAATATTTATATATTCAGTCCAAAGCCTATCATATTGTCAGCACCCAACACCGGTAACTTATGCCTTAGCTCTTTTATTTGATTTTGACTCACTTTAATTTATCTGAGTAGAAAAATAAGGCGCTTCATCAATTAGCTTACTTTGCCCAGCATAACGCACATGTGAAGAAAAAGATGCCACTTTCAAGTGTTATACAGACCAACATAAATCAGTTTTTGTTCGGGAGAGATTTTTCTCGTGGAAAATATATTTTTGGAGATGTGCTGAAATGAAACACTACTAGACCTAGCAGGATACCAGGGAAAATAATGTAACGCTACTTTCTGCAATCAATTGCCATGCACTAAGATGATAATTTTATGGCATTTGATTACTTGTTACATTTGCTAATCCATCAGATTCTAAATGTAACATAGTCCTAGGTATCACCCAACCTCAGTTCAACTTGTGAAGGAAGAAGTGTCGACAGTTGCCATTAACTGATAACAAGACCGATCGGGAACATATGTCAGTCATGGCGAGTAGAATCTCGCTCTTAACATATCTCGGCCCTAAATTTCAGTGTCAGTCTGGTTGCTCCAAACTACATGATCATCCAGTTGCAGGAGCAGATGTACCTTGATGAAACTGCTGAACCATCATGGTATTTCCTTACTAATGCCTTCGGCTGGTTGAACGCCACATTTTGCATTTTTCTCTAAGAGGTGAACGAGTGAGACGAAAATTTCCATCCTTGTCACATCCCGGTTAGCCTGCTCAAAAAAAGTAAAAAAGTTAAGCTGGCATAAAATTTGCAGCAATAGATACAAGAATCGTTAAACTCCTAGCAAAATTCATGTTGGTCACCGTACATCATTGGTTTTAAGTTGGTCGCTGAACTTAAAACTTTATTGAAATTTAGTCCATTCATTTATGTCCGTTGGTTTGATTAACGGAAAAGATGACATGACAATCTAGCTATTTGCCAACTAGATTGTCAAGTGACCAGATTGTAACTGACTCAACTTGAAACAAAATGTTTAATGATCAAAGTGAAATTTTGATAACATTTGACTGCTAGTGTTTTTAACCCCCTGAAAATGGTATTAAAGAATAATTACCAAATGTTAAGCCTCTCTTCCTTGACCTCTCCCAACCAAAACCACCACCATAAAGAAAAAGAAAAGCCAGAAAAAGAGAATATTTCGACTTGTCAATGAAAATCTTCAACATTAGATAGTACTAGAAGGATAAAATCATGTTTTGGGGTCATAGGACTTTCATGGAAGTCAACACATATATCTTTGGAGAAATTGTGAAGGAGATCAAGCCCAATGGTTAGTTAATACTCTTCATAAATATTACCTCCACAACGAAGTGTGCCCAGATCTTGTCTTTCCGAGTTTCCATAACCCCCTTCAAAATGGTTAACCCCAGCCCTCGAATTATGTCAGCAATTTCTAAAAACAAACCTCTCTCTTCACAAAGCATCTGCCACAAAGGAAAACAGTGAGGAAAAGAACAGCAAACATCTGCCACTGTGTACAATGGCCAGTAACAGTTATCACGTGGACTTGAGATGTAAGAGAGGCCAGTGGTTACCTCCACAAGCATTTGACGGGGTTGATTTAGATCTTCTACTACGATAGGGCATACCATAGACTGCGTACCAACTTCATATGCCCATGTTGCTCCTCCTTCAAAGTTATCTTTCGAGAGCAAACCGCCATCCTTGCTAATAATCTGAAGCTTAAGAAAAGAAGATGAACAATCTCATATTTATTTATCAACTTTCCTATGTAACACTGATTGAGTTGTCCACTAGACATTGTATCACTCCTCTTGCCAACTTTTGCATTCTAAACTTCCATATTAACATGGTTTTAATAAAATTTGCATTAAATTGTCTGCTAAAAGTAGATCATACTTAAAAAAAATGTTTGGCTAAGCCTATATGTGAAAGTACTTTTGTAGAAAATAAGTAATTTATAAAATAAGTTTTTGAACTAAAAATTCCCCAAAAAAGCTCAACATGTTTGGCAAAAAAAATTACTTAGAAGCAACTTTACTTTTTTTAAATAAGGCCAGCCATGCTCTATATCTTTGAACAAAAACATCATCTCCTAAGTCCAATTCGCTCAATTCATAACATAGTTCAAAAAGCAGTATCCAACACTTGAGAAGAACATGTCGGTATGTCGCACCTTTGGCTCCCCTGTTTGTTTTAGCTTGTCTGAGTGCTTTGTGACATTTTGCAAAAAAAGCATATGCTTGATAGTACGTTCGAGAAGAGCATCAATGCTACACTGTTACAAACCAATAGCATTACTACATTATATAAGAATTATCTGCCTATAGAGACAAGGAAATAGTTTGAGCCAAAGACAAGAAATGTCACCTTAGTCCCGTTTGGCACAATTTCCCTTAATTCCTTTACACGATCTTGGATCATCTGGCGATCTTTCGGCCTTGGCCTATGATTTTCTCCTGGTTTAAGCCTCTTGCGATTTGTTTTGCTCATTTCATCAGGCTTCTTAGAGTATCCCGTCAACACACTGCTACTCTGTTTGATGTCATGACCCTTGACAATCGATGAACTTATTTGTGATCCATAAATGGAACTACTCTGGGAATAGGTTCCCGAATAATCATTAGAAGATCCAGATAGAAATGAACAACTCATTGCTTCTGCTTTTGCCAGATATTCCGGAACACCTAATAACTCTTCCTTAATTTGATCAAGAACCTGAACCTGGCCGTAGGTGCAGTAGCTACTCTTATTTGTCAATGTTGTCCTGCAAGAAACATTATCATCTGACCGCTGCTTAGCAGAAGAGTGAACCTCAGAGACCACAGCATCTAAGAGATGTTCACTGCCATTTGAGTTTCCACAGTTAAGAGAATATATTTCGGAAGCAGTGTCCTGAGTTTTTACAGATGGAGAATTATTGTTATCCAGATTACCCATGTTCAAGTCTGATGCATTATTCAAACTATTACTCCAGCGACCGTTTAATAGTTTGTTCTTAAATTCAGTTCCCAAAATATCAAACAAATCATCTCCTGATTGAGATCCGATACATGCATCTTCATATTCAGTATTTCTAAAAGATCGACTGCAACCTTGAAGTTCATACTTTCTGTCGGCTAGAGCAACACCAGGTAGAAGCCCAACCGTATTCTTATGCTCATCATGTTTGGACAGGGGGATACCATGAGCTTGAACTATATTGTTTTCCATTCTTTCATTGCACACATTCAACTCGCGCATTGCTTTTCTGTCACCTGTAAAATAATGTCTGCTACCAGAGTCATAGACAAGCAAGTGATTGGATGTCAAATGGTCAACAGGATCTTCATGAGAACTAGATATCAGGTCTGAATTTGTTCTTGGCACAGACGTCAACAGGCCAGATGACACATTGGGGCTGCCAAAATGGCACTGAATACCAGCATTTGACAATGTTCCTTTTTCCACCCACCTTGAGCTGCTACTGTCAATAGTAGATGAACTGCTGGAAGATAGTTGATGCAAAGCAGATCTTGGGATGTGCAGAGAAGCCTGTTGGTTCATCAACATCTCCGGATTCAAGTAGATAACTTCAGCTTTTGTCACTAATTCATTTGCCAAAAGAGAGTTCGATTTCATTCTCCTAGCAAACTTCGCTTCCTTGAGATCATCATAGGGCTGAACGTGACTTTGGCTTGAGCTAGAGGCATGAAATGTTGCACCATTAAACTGCAAATTATCCTGGATTTGTCTTGCTAAAGAATGAGATGTGTCACCAACAAACTCAGTAGTCTGAGCAGAGTTTTCCACATAGTTGTAACTGTCAGCAATGAATGGAATAGAGTTGGTCATATTCGATATGCCAGATAAATCCCCAGATGTAGAATTCCCAAGAAATACAGGTACCCCTATTTTTGGAGAAAGTTCTTTTGCTACATAATTATCAGATAGCAAGAGACCAGGATCGTGTCCAAGCTGAAAAACTAAAGTCTTCACATCATTTACAAATCTCATATTCTCCGCCATCTGAATAGCAACAAAATCTACATTTACTTATTGAGAACCAGCAAAAGCACCAAGATAGATAGAAAGAAAGAAAAAAAAAAAGGATCACTCCAGGGATGGATCCTGGAACACCAAAAAAAAATTCCAAGTATCAGACTGTAATCTATGAAGCCCAATAATATTGTACGCTTATACCCTCAACTCTGAACATTTTTATTACTGAGATGTATTGGGCATATCAGATTGCAATTGTACTTCGACTATATATATAAGTATTTTTAGGGGCCAGTTTTCAGTGTGAAAAGCGTGAGAGCCAGTATTCTTCTCCATTACAGTGAAACCTATAGAGGCAATTGAGGGTGGACCAAGGATTTTCACTAAAAATCTGTGTATTAGCTTTGCTTGTAATCTGATTAAATTATATGCCCCTGTTTGCAGCTCATTTTTTCTGAAATTATAGAAAAAAAGTGAACGTTGGAAGAATATTTGCTGACATGCCAGTACACTCTTCAAAGTTGAAACAGTAATACAACAGTGAGATTGGACGATTTTACCCCTTTCCTTCAATTGGAATGCAAACAACTGCACGGTTGAAAGGGCAAAACGGGAATAGAGCACAAAAGTAGACATTGAAATGATGACAAATGTACTGTAGCAATGTGTGCTTGATTTGACCCAAATAATGCATTTTTCTTTTGAAAATGGCAACCAAACGGAGGCTATAAGTTATTGCTCTCACAGGAAGGAATTATGACTTGATTCCTAACACGGACTTCCTATGCACAGTAACATCAAATTGTGCTTGTGTTGTGTTGTGTTGTGTTGTGTTGTGTAGGAGGTCTACTGAATTGACATCATTACGCAGATACCTCATTTCTTTTCCTCATCACAGATTGAAGACATTGATCTACAACCACTGAAATCAGAATTGTGGTGTAACAATGGCACACTAGTGCACTACGTTGAACTTAAACATCATTAATCAAGTGAAAAAATTAAAAATATCTTTCCTGAATTCACTACAAAAATTTAATAGCTAAATTTGAGAAATAAATTAAAACACAGAAAGTGACTTCCAAACAAAAGATACCTTGACCATCATGATTTTCATCATGAACATAACATATTTATTTAAGATTATTTTAGACTCCAAAATAATGGAAAGGAAAAACTTACGGCAAAGAATGAACCTAGCTGAACAACACCACGAGGAAGAACAGGTATAACAGCAACTGTCTGATATAAAACAAAAAGATTGTTGAACAACAAAATACAGGACATCAAACACAACAGAGAAAGATGAAATTTTATACCTGAATGCCAGCTGAAAATTGCTGGCAAAGCTCTTGTAGAACCTAGAAGAAAAACAAATAATGAAAGTTTTCTCAACATATTCATACATGTCCCTTCAAATGCAGGTCAGATTCAGTTTTTCAATCAAAAGCCTAACACACACACAACTTTCATAAATCGGTGGTGGTGAGACTTAGAATACATTTGCTAGCTCCAATACCATATTGAACCATATTATCTAAAAGCTCAAGTTGCTACAATGTGAACAAATTAGTTTATTTAGAAGGTGTTTGGTGGGGATTAAAATTAGATTTTCAGTTGATTGTGATAGAAGTTTGTGAAATGTGTGATTGAAAAGATGTGGGACCCATAGAAGATGTGGTTAATATTGATTGTTTGACTTTGACTTAGAGATTTTAATCCGGCCCAAACAGGCCCTTAAATGATGTCCTCAACAGAAGCACATATGAAGATGTACACAGCATAGCATCAATAAAAAATGCACCTTCACTACTAAGAATCCTATCCTTAAAGCACTAACAAAAGGATCTTGTACTATACCTCTGGTGGATGGGCTTCTCTAGTACAATCCTCAGAGAGAATCCACTGATGGTTTCCTGTAAATGCAGCCCTTCCAACTAATCTGACAGACAAATTCGAAAATGTAAATACAGGCGCGTTCAATGCAAACCCTTCTCAGTCTCAAATAGAACGAGTGAAACACTAATGACATGTTTGGAAGTGAGAATTGGACAGGACTAGACATTACTGGAAAAGCAAAAGAAAGAGAAATCTTGTCCATTCACTGTCTAGTCATGTCTAACACTGCCTGCTGAACATGGTCTAAATGATTCGAGCTTGAATTGTCATACCCTTCTCCTAAAACATTAACATGATTGTCCATCATCATCTTATTTATAAGAAAATGCAATTTATCCCCTGCTTGAACCCCAGCTGTAAACACACAATCATTATAGCCATCAAAACCGATTCCCGGATCCTCAATCCTGGAATTGCCAAGAAGACGGGATTGTGATACAGGATCATAAAAACATTCTTCCCAGATTAAAAGCCTGCCAAATTAAAATTCAGTTATAGTCAACAAAAATGCTAGATCTTACAGAATGTTATAATCCAAAAGTTCCACATGTGTATGTTCTACTGGCTAATGGTGAAATAGTTCAAGGAAAAAAAAAATATCTAAGAGACAGAAAATTGTTGAAGACAAGAAGGTAGGAACACACAGATTAAAACAAGAAAGGCATTATCCGCATCAGAAGTGAATGAATTAATATAGAGGAAAATCATAACAGTGGAAAGAGTTTTGTTAGCCTAAAACAAATCTGTTCTCTCTTTTTCCGTCCTTCAAGATTCTTCAGGACAAAGCAAATGGACCACCCACAAAACTCCAAAACTTGAAAATGAAAGTCACTAGATCACAATGCAAGAACAAGACAGTGATGTCTAATAAACCTTTAGCACGACAAATCACATCTTAATTACTACGAAACTTGGAAATTTTAACCGTAATTAACCAGATAAGTTAGAGATAATACAGTATTAACCTCTAATTTGATCGACTAGAAAATTTAGCATGGATAGGAACTAAGCTTGAATTTCTTTGATTGCACTTTAATTCATTGACTAGCCGGAATTGATCAAGAAATTACAATCAGAATTTCATTCTTCTATCCCTTAATTTTCTCTCCATTAACAGTGGTCAGCACAAAGTTCCAAGAAAAAAAAAAAAAAAAAAAAAAGATTACGTGCGAATTGACAAAAAGCAATCCCAAAAGAGCATACACAACAAGATTATATATTTCCCTTTTTCCGGTTTCCAATTTCCTCATCAACACACACACCCCCCACAGACGCAACGCAAAAATTATTGCAAACAAAAGACCGTGATTATTTTCTTCTAATTTTCAGGAGAGAAGTAAATTGAGTTTTTTATTTTTATTTTTATTTTTATTGAACTCACTTGGGGTGTTGGCAACCTATCTTCCAGAAAACAGCGTACGACCACTGGTTGGCTCCACAGAGATTCTTCAAAGCCTCTTTCAACAAATATCCCATTGCAAAAATTACTAAATGGAGCAGTATATACGAATATATTGTATGTGTGGATAAATAAAGATGATTTTTGAAAGATACAATTCAGAACAGAGGAAAAGATAATTACTCCTCCAAGAAAGAAACCATTATCCTTCCTTTCCTTTTTCTTTTCCCTCGAAGAGCCTAACTTCCCCTGCAAGACCCACGCCCTGCCTGTTTAGTTCTCAACCCACCACTCCTTTTCCTCTCTGGATCCAAGTTCCCTACTATGGTGCTCTTGCAACCCATTACTCGGTGAAGAAAAGAGAAGAAAAAGTGAAAGGAAAAATATTTCTCCTCCTTCGCGAAAATGGGAACCCTTTCACAGTTCTACACTATGCCACAAGCTTTAAGCTCGTAGTTAATCACAACAATTTGTTTCTCCATTTCAATCCCAACAATCTGAATAATTTGGAGTGGGAAACGATTTTTATGTCACTCTGAATGAGCGCGTCCGCATCTTTAGGGGCTCTTTGGTGTGGTCTTTTATCGGGTGTGAAGTAAATTGTGAAGGTTGCTTTTGGTGCTTTTTCAGCCTTTGACAACCGTTATTTTTAAAATTTTTTTTCCGCACAATCATTTACAATCACATTTCATGAGATAAAATATTCTATACATAAATTAAAAAAAATAAAAAATTACTTTTTAATCATACATTCTTTTAAAAATTAATATTCAAAATTTTGTTATCCCTAAATAATTATTATCAAACGGAGACTTAATATTATATAGGAGGAGGTGGTCATTTTAATCATAGTTATTCGACTTCACACGAACGTCGATTCGGACAAAATATTGGGTCTCGAGTTACTGGTCAAAAAGGCAGGCCAGTGATCGGATTGGTGGTCATTGCATAAAAATGTATAAAAAAAAAATATAAAGTATAAGAATAAGTTTTTTTAGGCAAAATTAAAAATTTTAAGTTATTTTTCACTAATTATTTTGGTCTATAAAATATAGTAAAATGTAGAACTAATTTTTTTTAAAAATATTTTTAGAAAACTTATAAATGATTTATTAGATAAATATGAGTTATTGCACATAAACAATAATAAAGTACTTTGTGTCCTAGTGGTGAGGAACCCACTATTTTCCTTAGGGGTCTAAGCCCCTAACCATTTTATCAAATATTATTTGTTACAGTAAACAATCTCCACCACATATTCACTCAATAAAANATATTTTACACACAAATTAATAAAATTACTTTACTTTTCAATCACACATTCTCCAAAAAATAATATTCAAAATTCTATTTCAATATTGGTCAATCGAACCGATTAAATCGTTGGTTAACTCGGTCAAAGCTCAATTTCAATCGAGTCAAATATATTTCTATCAAATTAATCTGCACTGCCTTGGTCGTCGATTTTTCGATCTGCTCGGGCCTAGTTTTATAACTATGCTTTTAATAGTGAAAACATGGTTCACGTTAATTTTTTCTCCTTAGCGTCTGTCCCTTTCTTATCATGGTTTTCTTTTCTGATTCATCTTTAATAACAAAAGTCGAGGGAATGGAACGAAAAAGGTCGGCGAAAGGTAGAAAATATGACGTGTGCACGGTAAATATCAAATTTTCATTTTATGATGAGGTTAAATAATTTTTTTGATTTATAAGACCTTTTCTA
>CAIGRN010204138.1:0-16414 GCA_903798345.1 Fraxinus anomala | reverse complement strand
TTCAATTAATTAACATATTTTGTTTCAAATCACGATTTTATCCAAATATTCTACTAACGTGTATTGAACAAACAGACAAATATTAGTTATTTGTTCCGTTATTTAAAAATACGAGAGATAAATATATATTTTTGACCTTCATAACAAATATTTTTGACGAAAATCAGAGTCAAGATATAAAATTTAATAGAGGGTTGATGATAAATATTTTAAAAATAAAAACTTGATAACATAAGTATAAAAATAAGAAAATTTTAGGATTATTCATTATAATTAAAATGTGGTGTAGTTAATAAAAATTGTGATGTCAGTATATTTACCATTTACTTATTCAGAATGTTTTAATAAAATTTTTAAATAGAAGTTCAAATTTTTACTAAAAAATTGTCGAGAACTCTATGGCGCAACCGGAAATGACACCATTTGCCCCTGATTGATAGTCAATTTTTGGAAAAAAACGTAAGTTTTTTGAAGAATGTAGTTAAAAGGTTGGAAAATTTTTTGGATCTATGCGAAGAATGAATTTTTTTTTTTTTCTCGTTCGTCAAAGTCAAATAGCATTGTTTTACGGTTGATAGTCCATCACGACCGCTCGGTTACATATGCGGCTGTCTCTTTTCTCGAATTTATATTCTTAACTTTCAATTAATTAACATATTTTGTCTTAAATCACGATTTTATCCAAATATTCTACTAACGTGTATTGAACAAACAGACAAATATTAGTTATTTGTTCCGTTATTTAAAAATACGAGAGTAAATATATCTTTTTGACTTTCATAACAAATATTTTTGACGAAAATCGTCTCTAGAGTCAAGATATAAAATTTAGTAGAGGGTTGATGATAAATATTTTAAAAATAAAAACTTGATAACATAAGTATAAAAATAAGAAAATTTTAGGATTATTCATTATAATTAAAATGTGGTGTAGTTAATAAAAATTGTGGTGCGAGTATATTTACCATTTACTTATTCAAAATGTTTTAATAAAATTTTAAAACAGAAGTTCAAATTTTTACTAAAAAGTTGTCGAGAACTCTATGGCGCAACCGGAAATGACACCATTTGCCCCTGATTGATAGTCAATTTTTGGAAAAAAATATAAGTTTTTGAAGAATGTATAGTTAAAAGGTTGGAAATTTTTTTGGATCTATGCGAAGAATGATTTTATTTTTTCTCGTTCGTCAAAGTCAAATAGCATTGTTTTACGGTTGATAGTCCATCACGACCGCTCGGTTACATACGCGGCTGTCTCTTTTCTCGAATTTAACGAGGAATCTCCGAAGTCTGATTAAAAAATAAAAAGCAGAGAATGGCCGCGCGATCTCTTTGGCGCGCCAAAACGAAGCTGCTTTTGGCAGCCACTGCGGCTGGTGGAGCCGGCACCGGCGCGGCTATGATTGCCAACTCCGAGGACCCTGCCTCAGCCGTGAAGCTCTGCACCGCTGTCCCTCTCCGCATCCTCCGTGACTCCATCACTGCCGCCACGATTGCTTTCGGTAAAATCATATCTATTATCTTTCCGATATTAACTGTTCAATTGGAGCAGCATTCCAGTTATATTTTATTCGAATTACTTGCATTATTAACATGTATGGGCGCTTTTTTTCTTTTTCTTTTTATTTTTTTCCCAATAGCTTATACTTCTTAGCGTTTCTTTTTGATTTAGGTATTTAATTTATTAATCAGAATTAATTATTTGTACAGTTGTGATATTTATTATTTCTGATGGTTGGTCCATGATTTTATACTATTGTTAATGTATTGTTTTTGGGATCTTAAATATATTTTGGATTCAACTGGTCAATTTCACAGAAGGAAATTTCTGTGAAATTTTATCATAAAATAAATTAGGGGGAGAATAAACAGAATCATTTACAATGACATCAATGGGATGCAAATAAACAGAATAAAAGGGAGGGAACTGATCACAGAGTTGTCCCGGAGACATAAATGAAGAAGACGATAATAGAGGCTCTAATGTGCTCAATAAGAAACTATTCTGTTACACTAAAAACACGACTTACATTAAGCCCCTGTTTGACAACCTTTTTTTCAAAACTCATTTTTTTTCGGGTACTAATTTTCAACCACACATTTACACAATAAAATATTTTACACGTAAACCCAATTTTTTTCCCTACTTTTAAACCACACATTCTCCAAACAATCATTGTTCAGAACTCTATTTTCTCTTTAAAAAGGCTGTCAAACAGGCTGTAAAACGTATCATCAGTCAAATAGATTAGAATTTATTTCAAGTGATTGAGCACGTATAGGCCCAGCCACATCTGTCTCTCACTACTAATTTCATCTCATCCAAGAAGGTGATAGGAATCTAGTATAGAAGCTTAATGTTATGAAGACTGATTGCCAGCCAATAGTGCTTTTCAAGCTGGCCAGTAAT
Source organism: Fraxinus anomala (assembly GCA_903798345.1). Lineage (NCBI taxonomy): Eukaryota > Viridiplantae > Streptophyta > Magnoliopsida > Lamiales > Oleaceae > Fraxinus > Fraxinus anomala. The sequence goes on along the minus strand of CAIGRN010204138.1, from coordinate 14,004 downwards.
GGTAAGTTTCAGAAAAGATGTAACAAATGAGTGCACACATCAATCCCCTTGAGGCTTATCCGTGAGGATTAAGGCTCACTGAGTCGGGTCTTTTGATAAGATACAATTCCTAGGATATAATGCCGTTTTAGAGTTTCTAAATACTGAACAATTCCAGCAAGCTTTACCTGGGCGAAGTCAGTTGTTGGTTCTAGGAGTCTATCCACACCAAAACCTCCAGTTCTAAATGGCAATGGACTGGTTCAAGATGATTCACAAAAAAATAGGCAAACTAAAACAATACCATAACAGGAAAAACTTCATTATGAGAGAATGCAATATATGTATTTTTTAAATGTTCCCATGCTATGAAATATGTGTGTGCATTTTTTATGAGGAACTAGTTGTAGTAGTCAAGGTCTATATTTCATGAATATGATAGGATCCAGATCGAATTGCTTATACTGAAATTGATATTTAATAACAGGAAGACAAATTGTATTTAAGTGTATATATATGAACTGAATTAAATGAAAATGAACTACAAATTCCAAGAACTTCAAGAGGCCCGGACTCTCCCGAATCAACCCTCAATTTCTGCTTAAATGAATATAGACCCCCCTCCCCCATTTATAGTTAGAAGCCTTTACATTTATTCTACAAAATGCCCATAATACCCCCATCCCCTAGAACAAGAACTTGCGGGTACCTATCAGGATACTAAGAACCTGGATCCCATTGAACTATTCTATTCTTTGTTAAGATTTGCTGCTGCTGCTTTCTTCCCTTGGGTGTATGATTTGCCTTAATAGATATTCCTATCTAAGCTTTGCTGCATCAGATGTAGACCTTATTGTTCTTGATATTTTATGTTAGATTATAAATACTCTCTTTGGGGCTTGCCTGAGGGTAGCACTGAGAGGACAAGAGTTAAATCTGAAGTTCATGCCAGGAGTGCACTTAGGCTTCAAGAACTTTGTTTTAAAAATGGTGGAATATATATCAAGCTTGGTCAACATATTAGTCAGCTGGTATGTTATTCTTGTGCTGTTTTCTAAAATAATTCTTTTAGCTTCAGAATTTCAAATGCCAATTTTGATCTTCTTCAGGAATACTTAGTGCCTGCTGAGTATGTCCAGATAATGAGAGAGTCAATGTTGAATAGGTGTCCGGTTTCATCATATGATCAAGTTCGCGAAGTTGTCAAGAATGAGCTTGGAGGGGCTCCAGATGAAGTGAGTATACATCTTTCAAATAGCTCTTGAAGTCGTATAGTTGTTCCAGATCTACCAAAGGATTTATTTGATCTTAGATCTTTGATGTAAATAATTCTTCCCTAAATCACCAATTTATTTGATCATCAAATGATTAACTCAGGATATATTTACAGATTTTTGCCGAATTTGATCCTGTGCCCATTGCAAGTGCTTCTCTGGCACAGGTTCACATTGCCCTCACTCATGAGGGAGAAAAGGTTGCTGTAAAGGTAGCACACCAATCCTCATCGAGACCTACGCATTTGTTGATAATTCAATAGGTGATCAGGATTTTCCAACTGACATAATTTGATCTACTTCAGGTTCAGCACACTCACATGACAGATACTGCAGCTGCAGATTATGCAACTGTGGAGTTAATTGTAAACACATTGCATCGGCTCTTTCCTTCTTTTGATTACAGGTTTAGAATGATTCCAGCGCACATTTCTCTTATATGCCTTGAGAAAGCTGATGATTTTTGGAGTCACATGGCATATACATTATATTAATATTCTCAGAAACTCAATTTGAAACTTCTGAAGATAATGCTTTGCCAATTTTACATGTTTTCAAATCAAAAAGAAATTTTGAAGTTCTTGAATTTTCACACAGGTGGTTGATTGATGAAATAGGGGAAAGTATACCCAAGGTTTGTTGCTTAGCTCAATTATTTTCGATTTTTTCCCCTTTCTTGTTAATGTCTTACCACCAGTTGATTGTGTAGAAGGATCTCTTTAGCCTATTCATGTTGTTTTTGGAAGTTTGTTTCCCTCATTCGATGAGAGTGTAATACAGCTTTATTATTGCTTGAGATTCTTTCGGTGCTTGTTCAATCTATTTACACTAACTGGATGTTAAATAAGTGTTCTTACTGTCAAAGTTGACTAAAGTCTCTAGAAGTTTCAAAACCAAATGATTTCCAACAATATTCTAAAGCTGCCTCTAAAGTTTTGACTAAGCTGAGGTGATCCATTTTTTTAGCACCTTTAGTGTTTGTTTGGCACAATTTATTTGAAAATCCTTTTTTCGTGTAACTCATTTTCAACCAACACTCTCAATAAAATAATTTTGCACGTGGACCCATAACTTTTCTCTATTATTTAACCACAAATTCTCCAAAAAATAATTTTTCACTTAAAATAATCTCTCCCAAACAAACACTCAGCATAATGGAAATTTCATGTGTTTTAGGTTTTTGATTTAGTAAGAATTCCGGAAACCATCAAGGTGCTTTACCGACTGGTTCCCTGGTTATTGGTGTACTTTATTCAAAACCCTTTTCTGAAGAGCTAGGTGTTTCCTCAGTTATAACAAAATAATTGAAGGCATCTTAAGATCTCTCAAATTACAGATTTATTTTGTGTTCTTTCAGAAATGAACGAGGAAAATCCTAGTGGGTAACCTTTCAATCTAAAATATAAAAATTTCATATGTATTTTCAAATTTCAAACACCATACTACAAAGAGAAATAATATTACATTAAAAATTAAATCAGATAAATATTCATATGCTTGCATCAGAATCGGTTTCATCTTCATCAGTTGGATGTGAAAAATTGCTGCGCATATGAAGCTTCTTCTTATTTTACCTTGCAGTCTGTTCTTGGTTTTCAAACCATTCTTGGCATAAGGTTTAAAAATATAAGTAGTCCCTTTGCTTTTGATAATAATTCCTCCTCTGTTCTAAACTAGATTACAATTTCCGGCGTGATTCCTTCAGCAACTTAAATCCTATCAAATGGGTAATTTGTTGTTAACATGTATGTGCTCCAGTTTTTACTTTACTTTTCATTTTAATTTTCTATTTCCAGCTTCCAAGATACAAAACGTGATATTTGATTAAAATGGCCCTTTACATGCACTGTACTGAGATATTGTCCTTGTATGCAATCAAGTACTTTCAATGTATTATCTGTGCTATCTGAAGGTCCTTTGTTTTCTCTTCTTTATTAACTGGGCTATCTGAAGGTCCTTTGTTTCCTCTTGGAGCAAACTTTTGATAAGTTATAATGCCGTTCGCAGGAGTTAAATTTTTTGTTTGAGGCCAAGAACAGCGTAAAATGTATGGATAACTTTCGGAGGTTCTCTCCTCAGATTGCAGAGTATATTTATGCCCCAAAGGTACATTGGAACTTGAGTACATCAAAATTGTTGGTGATGGAATTTATCGATGGCGCACAAGTAAATGACTTAAAGACCATTCAGAAGCTTGGAATTCAGCCTAATGACGTTGCAAAATTAGTGAGTTCATGGGTGTCTCCTTTCAAATTCAGCCAAGTAGTATCATAAAATTAGTATGATAAACTATTGAGTGAAAAATTATCTTTCAATAATTAGTTGTCCTTATCCATAGCTGTTAACCGTTCGCTCCCATATTAATTCCTTTTGAATAGATCGTCTAGACCATCATAGTATTAATGGCCCTCCGTTATTTTTCGGATTGTAGGACTAAGGTATTAATAGCTCTCCATTTTATGCAATTATTAAGTGGAATATGCTTTATTGTTCTCACTCAATTCTAATAAGATGCTTTGTTCTATGCAGTTAAGTCAAGCATTTGCTGAAATGATGTTTAAACATGGTTTTGTACATTGTGATCCACATGCTGCCAATGTTCTAGTTCGCCCATTACCTTCTGGCCATAGGGGGATTTTTGGTAAGGCATTATCCCATGATTTTCATTTTGGAATTTTCGTTTTGTACACTGCATTTTCTTCCTACCTTGAAACGTAAGGTTCATTATTCATTTGACGTTTCTCGTACATATAACCAATATACTACTATAATCAATTCAATACTTGCTTAATGGTTGTGCGTAAGTGTAGATTTTGATGTTATTCTTTTTTGATATTAAATTTGTGGATCTTGTTTTATTTTTATCTACTATCCTGTGCATTGAGCCCCTTGAATTTGCATTTGGGGATATTTAGTAACGTGTCCTTTTCCGTGCTCAAATTTCATCACTGCGGTCGAGGAAGAATATACCATTGTTACACCTTGTTTCTTCGTGAGTCCAATGTTCTCCATTCTCCAAGTTGCATGTGCAGTTATTTTACTTTTTGTAATGGGTGGTGCATTTATGGGGACGAGTGTGCCCTGGACTATGGGGGCATGGTCCTGTAGGATTTCATATTTATGCCTGTACAGCGCCTGAAACAAAGCTAATTCCTTGAGTGGATCACCCTAGCCCCTTGACAAAGTCCTTTAGTCTGTGTTAAGATGCTTTACAAATAGACCCCGCAAGTTCTATGGCAGATCAAACACGAGTTTTCAAGAGATAGGGAGATAGAAAGTCCCACTCTTTTCCAACTTACTGTGTTCATTTGCACATGTTAATGATGACACATAATAAAAAAGGAGGAATTAACGTCTGAAGAATTTTGTAGAACTCGAATATCTCAAACCTGGATGATATCCAAAGGAAACTGAGAAATACCCTAATTTAGAACTCTATATCACCTAGGAAAACTTTTTTTGACAGAAGTTGATTCTGACACCTTTTCAAGTTTAATGGGATGATTTTTAAAAAAAATAGAGAACAGGTGCATTTGTCACGTGATTAGATATCTAGCATATGAAACTACATTAAGTTTTCTTTTGAGTTCCACCCCTGAGCATTTACATGCTTTCAACTTGATTTTGGCTTATCTCTTAATGCGGTTGCATGTGTAGTGCTAAATTTGACAGGGGTACGTATAACTTGATACTGTGCAGGAAAGAAAAAACCACAATTGATACTGCTAGACCATGGTCTATACAAAGATCTTGACGTTTCTACCAGAATCAGCTATGCATCATTGTGGAAGGTGCATATTTTTCCAGAAAATTGTGTTTACCTTTGGTGTTTCTCACTATGAAATCTCATTGGTACGATATCGTGGCATTTATGACAGGGATTGATATTTTCAGATGCCAATGCAATTAAGGAAAATAGTGTGAAGTTAGGTGCTGGAGAGGATCTTTATGCATTATTTGCAGGAATTCTTACAATGAGACCGTGGAACAAAGTTATTGATCCTTCTGTTGATCATCTAGTTGTCCAAGGCACCAACAGTGATCGTTCAGAAATCCAGGTGACTACATGGAAATATACGGCCCTGTATTATCATAGCTTCCTTTGTTTCCATGGTTCTATCCTCCAGTTTAGATGGATTAATTTGATTTATTATGTTTGCTATAGTAAAAGCTACCTTTTCTTTTCAGTTTCTGTTACCTCTAAATTTCCTTAGAATAAAATTTTCAAAAGAAGCAAAATGCTAGATTTTAAAGTGTAATTCATGTAGCTGTGAAGGACCTTGTATTGGAAATTTTGAGATTTAGCTATCTATGTTCATTAGGGTAAGGTTGAGTACTTCAGTTTAATATATTACAGTAACCTATTCTTTTTGGTTTGCAGATGTATGCTTCACAATATTTTTCTCAAATCACAGAGCTTCTGAGGAGACTCCCTCGTGTTATTCTTCTAATGCTCAAAACAAATGATTGCTTGCGTACAGTTAATCAATCACTGGTATGGAATTGTTTTAAACTATTTGCATTATAGAATTGTATCACTTTACATGTAAAATTCTCATGTACATGATTTACAAAATTTGAATGTTTCTAAGAACAATATTTGAGATATTTTGACCTCGGATTCTGAATTTCTATATGATTGATTCTGTTAGTTGTATGACCCTGAAAATCACCATGTGTTCCTTATAGAGTTGTTTTGCATTAAGTTGTTGATTTGTTAATATGTTGTTATGAAGAGTTTCTATTTCTCAATCTTGCTGAATAGACGTCTTTCACAATACACAGTTTTAGTTCAGTTTCTCTTTACTTTCATTTACCAAATTATTTTTCAAAATTTTAGGATAAGTTAACATGTCTGTTTTCAGCTATATGGTTCATGGAGGGGTAGTGAGAGAAGGTGCATTTTCTCTAACAAGGAAAGTTTACTTTTCACTCTGAATCATTATTTAGCAAGGGAAAGTGGAGTGGGAATGGAAAGGGAGAGGGGAAAGAATTGACGCGAAAAGAAAGACAAATGTATATTATTTGGATTATGCAGCCATCCCCTAATTTTCTTAGGCTACAAACTGTAATTGAGGATAGCTTAGTCTTTTCAGTAGTTGTTCATTCCTTCTGCCTAATTTGGGAGGGAAAGAAAAGTAGTTCATGCCAATCAAATAAGGTGTTGTTCATCATTTACTTACGAGTTGTCGCCACTTTTCCTCTTCTCCAAACACTGCTGCAGTTTCGGGTCCGTAGAATCAATAAAACCAAATGAATTTGTTCATTATGCACATTTTTTTCTTTCTAAATTTTGACTCCATAAAATTCAGCTCTTATTCTATCTTGATCATGGATGTAATTTTGCGTTCCCTACTTGCATTATTTTTTTCCTACTTTGCTTATTTAAGTATTGTGATAGACAACGAAGAATTCAAAGAAATTACACTTTTTTACATTCCTAACAAGCACCACTTTGCTTCTTGAACAGATGCGAGGATCTTCTCATGAGACATTTTTGATCGTTGGAAGAGTCTCTTCTGAGGCCGTTGTGGAGTCAAAATTGTTACAGAACAGGTCTTTTCTATCTCAGTTACTTGTTTGTTTCGAAGAATTTCAACTAGAAGCTCGGTTATTTGTAATGCACATTGCATTCTGGCTTTTGAAACTTCAAAAAGCTTTGATGCCGAGACCTGAGCAGCCGTCACATAGATCGAATCATTTTTAAAAACCAAAATTATTTTTCTGGTGTAGAGTGTTACTTTATTTATTGTATTGCGGCTCATCTCTTTCAGTTTTGACATTGAGCCCACATTGTTTCAGGGAGTTCAAAAATTTGTATTCATTTCTTCAGCTGTATGAACAATACATTATTGCACTGGCTGATGCTTACTGTTGTAAAGCCCCCAATTGGGGCAATGCAGAATAATAGATTGTGTAAAACATCATTGAAATGTTGTATGGGAAACTGCTTTTTTTTTTGGTAGATAATCAATTAAATCGAAACATTATTTTTATTGGAATCAAAATAAGCTTGGTTACGCATTTTTGGGTTTTGTTAGAGAGACAGGGTCGCGTCTCTTCAGGGGCGCATGTATTGCTCTCCTATTGGTTGGAGTTGGACGTTTGTGGTCGGTGGTCCTGAACGAATAGCAAAACCTGTTTTACTTTTCCTTTTCTATTGAAAATCGTAAGATATTTTTCCTTAACATTTAACTAATCACGCTACCGCCCAATAAAGCGCGTGGCTTAACATCTCCTTGTTCTTCTTGCAACCAGCTCCTGCCGTCATATAAAAAGAATAGAGGACACAAATTTGTTTGTGGGGAAAATTGTAGAGTTGGTCCTCAACATACATTTTTGAACATCACATTTTTGAACATCATAGTCCCCAACCCATTGATTTTGTAGCAAAACTGGTCCTGCTAATTGCTGAAACCGTTAAAAGGTCGAGTATTTATTTTATTTTTAGTACCTTATTCTTATTTTTTATTATTGGTACATGTATTCTTAATTAAAATACTTTAAAAACAAAAAAGAAAAAAAAAATCTTATTCTTCACCATTTCTTCCAACTTTGTTATTCATTTGCATTTGCCAAACTAGTGTCATCGTCATCGTCGGACACATTACCAATTCAATTAAATTACCCGATCATTGACTTAAATTAAATATTAAGTCCTTGTTTGGCTCCCCATATTTTAAAATTTATTTTTTTAAAATTTATTTTCAATCACGCATTTTATATAATCCATAAATTTTATAAAATTTTCAATTATACTTCATCAAATTTTATTTAAGATTTACTAAAAATTAAATTTTTAGTTAAATCAAACTAAGGCTAAATAAATCGTTTTATTTAATAAACAGTCGCTCACGCTCCGGGAAAGTCGCGTCGCAACCCAAAGTCGTCGCTTGATCTATTTTTCAGACCAAAAATATCAGCCAAATATCTCAAATCATCTATCTACAATACACTAAACCGCCAGATTCCGCCTCTGAATCGATCATGGAAAACCCCGACAACCGCTACTCCCACCACCGCCCTAACTCGCCCAAATCCACTTCTCTCACAACCAACCCACTGTTGTCCGATTTCGAAGGAGCCGCAGAGGATCAGGAGAATTTCATCTGGGCCGCCTTCACAGAAAATTTCCAGGAAGTTCAATCGGTGTTGGACCGGAACCGGATTCTTATCCAGCAAGTCAACGAGAATCACCAGTCGAAAATCCATGACAATATGGTGAAAAATGTGGCTTTAATACAGGAAATTAATGGGAATATTTCCAAAGTCGTTTCGCTTTATTCCAATCTTTCGGCTAATTTTTCGAATGTGTTTAATCAGCCCAACGCTCCTGCAACTGATTCCAAGAGCAATACTGAGGGAAATCAGTAACTAGGTATTCACTCATTCGGTCTTTAATTCAGTCTCGTCTCTAACATTTTATTTATCGAATAAATGATATATTTATTCACATTTTATAGTTATATAATCTTCATTAGCTAAGAGTAATTAAAGATCTTAAATAATTAGTTGTACAATTTTTATGTAATCTAAGTTTATCGTCCATAATTAGTGAAGATTTGGACACTTTTGATACGGTTCTATTGTCGTCTATCCACAATTTGGTGAATGGTATTGGATAAATGTTAGTTGATCCTATATTCAATTATAGTTCTATGATTCAGATTATCCTTTCCTATTTGACCGTTGGTCTAATGTTTAAATCCTATTTGGGGAGATTTGATTCCTTCTGAATTAACGAATTTAGAATAAAGGGGCTCCCTTTAACCTTTAAAAGTAGGTAACTTGTTCTGTGTCTTTGTTTCTTTGTATTGATTGTTGAAGAAGTGACTTTTGGATGGAGACTTTTGAGCCTTGAGAATGCATTGTGGACAGGACCATGGCCTGATTACGAACTAAAGTTCCCCGAATGTGTTAACGAAATTCTGAATGCATAATAAGATTAAGATCATCCATTCATAAGTTTGAACTAGGGATACTAATGAGTGAGATCAATGCATGATCAACACTTGGGTACTTCGAAAGTTATGGTAAATAAATCCCTTGTATTCACGACATGGAATCTACCACCCTCTATTTAGGGACGAACATCCTCTTTATGTATTTTTCAGTGGAAGTTTAAAGCTGAACTTAACGATTTAGTAAAGCGTTTTGTTTAATTATACTTGTAACATGGTCACAAGTATTCGTTAAGGTAAATGGTGTTCAAGAAAGAGTGCTATAATTGGAGGGCAAGATACTCATTTAGCATTTGACTCCATTTAAGTATGTTCAGTAGGGGAAATACATTTGATAGGTGGATTTGAGGATTTAGCTTTTTCAATTACTAATTCAATAGCTTCATTACTTTCATAAAACATACAAGTTTAATCCCATATATTTAGTAGAATGACTCGATATTGATTATTTTCCTGTGCGCGTCGAGAGAAAGGGAGAGAGAACAGAGGCCTTGCTCAAATGCTCAAGTTTTTCTTCTTTCATTGTCTTGTTGCATTCTATGCAGTCTTTCTTTGACTAGAATACTGAGAAACACAAAGGATTCAAAGAATGAGGATCAATTTACTACGAAGATAAAGAGGAAAGCACATGTTAAAAGTATCATGAATAAACAATGAATGCTTATATTGATTCTTTTTCAGATATCAAAATTAAAATTGGGTCTTTTCATCCATTTAGATTATTAAAAAATAAAATAAAATTATTTTATTATGTAGCAATGCATAGCAAGAATACTGCACTCCTTGACAGACAGCACTGCTTTAGGTGGGAAGTGAATTTACAGGTTTCTTTTTTCTTCATGCTCATGTTGCATGTGATACTGTTGTCATTTTTATAGGCTCAAGAGGATGAGAAAGATATAATCCATGTAGATGGGTGAACACTTGTCTCTGGGACTAAGTAAGGTTGTCTAATTGGCTGCTCTAAGCTAATGAATTGTGTTCGAGCTTACTCAGGTGTGGTGGTGATGGGTACGTCGCCTAGCCATTCCTGGTAATGACTGATAAACTAAAACGTGTCCTAATATCTATTCTACTATGTCCCTGTTTGAGAATTCATTTTTTTTTAAACTCGTTTTCAACCACAATAAAATAATTTACACATGAATCCAAATTTCTTTATAACTACACAATCTTTAAAAAATCACTATTAAATAACCTTTTTTTTTTTTTTAAATGGAGAGTTCAAACTAGCTATATATAAATCTATCATGTCAACTAATTCATATGGAACATGTAAAAATGATGTCATTAATGTAAACATATAATTTCAAAGACAAATAATTGGTCGGAGGGTCAATTGGGGAAGAAGTGTGGGTTCGGATGGTAATAGAGTAGGGTTGGTGGGAAGGTAATTAAAATACGATTGTACTACATGTGCACGATGATTTATATACATGTTATGTGATGAAATATGATTGAGCAAGAATTTTTTCAACTAAATAAAAAAGAAATTTTCTACGCTCTTTTTGACACTTCATGTGTACATAAATCATTATGTAACTCTATTATGTACAGTTAACAATATTCATTAAAATACTGCAAACTTCGTGTCGGGATTTTTGGAAGGAATGATGGGGATAAAAATATCTCTATTTTATTGTGCTGTTGAATTAGTTTTTTGTTTTTAAGATATTTTTATTTATTTTTAAATGTGATTGAAAAATATAAAAATAAAACTAAATTAAAACAATTGGAGTCGGATAAGGGAGGGCAAATCTGTCGGAAATTTTTGCCGTCTTCTCTGGGAGGGGGTTAGAACCTAGAAGGGAGCGTGGACAGACCTTAATTTAAAGAAAATTGGTTTATAGCCCACTCTAAAATTTGGCTTTATAACAATTAAAAAAAAATTGCTTCATTAAATTGACCCTTTTTTACTTCATAAAATTGGCTGAAAAACTCCAATCTAGCCCACCTTTGTTTTAGCCCCATTATGTTGAATAAATAAATTTTGTAATACTGATTTTTTGAAAAATGTGCGATTAAAAAGTAGAAAAAAGTTTTGGAACGCGCGAAATTGATTCCCTAAGCATCAAGTAATGTAGTACACTACAATAAGTGGTGTAATCAACTATTGTCTTTTATCACCTATTGTAGTGTATCATGTCATCAATGTTATTATCATAAATTAAACACCATTCTTAGGAGTTGGATCGGGTCGTCTACTTGTTGGATCGGCTCGTGAGAGCTCAGCCATTAGACAACTTAGCTCGTTCCATTACAAGTCCATATGCCACATCAATCTCGAGAAGTAAAGTTGTGCGCTTCACGAACTGACCTATATGAATTTCTTTTTTTATCTTGCACTCAATTTTACTACATTTTCTATAAATTTTGTCTTTAAAAAATAAAAATAAAAAGCCCGTGAACCAATGCAGCTTGACTCGCCAATGGAGCCCAATTTGCCTAATGGGCCATGTTCATCCTGGTTGCCAACCAATGGGTCAACTTAGCTCGATCCATTAGCATCCTAGAAGAGAATCGTCCTCATCCTTATCTTTATTTTTATATTAATTAATAATTTGGTAAAAGAAAGAAAGCTATATGTAATAATTGACCCATTCAAAAGCGATATGAAAAAATAATAGGCACATGTGACACTCCCTTATTGGCAGGGGTCTGTCACCCACAAACCCCCAGCCAATTGGGGAGAGTGACGGGGCCCACTTTTTTTAAATAGAGTTTTGTTATTTCTATTGATACACCTCACAATAGAGGGGGCTCACGAACAATAAAAGAATAGCGATATATAGCAAAGCTCGTAATAATAATAATATTGCATCGACAAATGTGGTCGTGAGTGAGACCCTCTACTGTGAGATGGGTTGTACCCGATGTACATATAGCAAAATTCATAATGATAATATTGCATCGCCACGCGGGACAGTATTCTTCCTGGAAAAACCAAAGTGCAATTATTGTCATGTGAAGATAGAATAATTCTTAGCATTAACCCACTACCTCAATTATTTCTTGCTTTCGCTCTCTCTCTTTTCTTTTTCACGCAAAGTTTGTTTGTGACAGATCATTTACCTCTTGTTTGGACTTCATTTTTAAAAAAACATATCATTTTTAAAATTTATTTTTAACTATATACTTTCATAATAATATTATAACTTACACATAAATTCATTTTTTTATTTTTAATTACATATTTTCCAAAAAAATAACTATTCCAAAACATTTCTCCCAAAAATTTATCTTCTCTCCTTTGAAACTACATGATCTCGTATTGTAATTGACTTTATTGGGAGAAAACGAGATAAAAATGAATTTTAAGAAAATTATTTAATATTATTTTTTGTCCTTATTAAATTTTAATTTATTTTTATCAATCACATATTCTCTCAATAAAATAAGATTACACATAAATTCAAAAAAAAAATTATTACTTTTTGACCATATATATATTTTTTAAAAATACTATTTCAATTTTTTTTTTTTTAAAATTAACAGAGCTCAAACTAAAGCTAAACAAATTTGTAGTCATTTTAATTATTATTATTATTATATTCTGTCAAAAGTAGTTGAACTTGTGTAGGCCCATTAACACGTAATTGTCGGCTACCCGACACTTCCGCTGCCCACCACTTTTAAATTAAAATAAATTATCATTTATTTTAATTTTAGCCACCTGACTTTAACAAAAATATCGATTGGATCATCCATCTTCAATTTATCAACAATTGAACACACAAAATTTCATTTTATTGTAAATTTAGTCACTTTGTTAGACTCAAGTTGTGTTTGAGCCACATTATTTTGGAAGAATATATTTTGAAATAGTAGATTGATGAAAAATATGTGGTTGAAAAGAAAAGAAAAGTTATTGATATGATGAAAAATATTATTTTATTGAAGAATGTGTGGTTAAAAATGAGTAGAAGAATGAGAATTAAAATTTTAATGTGACTCAAAAAATTTTAATTTACATTTATATTATTTTATTAAAAAATATTTGGTTGAAAATAAAAGAAAAAATGTATTTTGAAAATAACGAAGACGGAACAAGGGTCAAGTTTCTAACTAAAGATAGATGTCTCAATTGAGAATTTCGCGATAGTCGATGGACCAAAAATGAAATTAACCCATTTAATGGAGAAGAAAAATTTTCAACCCTTGAAAAGCACAAACCCTAAATAATCAATCAATCAATCAATCAATCCTTCGGATATTTTACTATTTATTTGAGTTGGGAGAAATATGGAAACCACTTGGAAACTACCTCTGCCTTGTTCATATTGTCTTTCCTATCTCTCTTTTCACGCCTAGTTTTTTCTCATTGTTTCCTCCTTTCTAGCCTCTCTCCTTTTTCTAGATTTATTATACAAAATTTGCTGTTTTTTTAAGGTAATTTCTCCTTGGATACATCGAATTATCAACAGCTGTATCTGTTGTGTTATGGGTCTGAATCGCTGACTGCGCTAATCTGCAATTTTCTTTTTATATTCTTCTTGTTCTAGATTTATTAATCCATGAAGAAAACTTTCCGAGATGTTAATTTTCTTACTTTTTTTTTTGTTATTTCAGAGAGAGAGATAAAAGATCCACTATTTCGGATCAAAAACATTAACGATGTTTAGAATTTTTTATGGTCTCTATTTTTCAGGGGAAAATGAGTTATGGTCGTTGGTGGCTACGTTTTGTACTTTGTTTAAAACTCTTAATCGTATATTCACCGCATATTCTAGTTAATCTTTGAATTTTTGGTATCCTTTGTGTTTTAACTTGATTAATTTTGAGTGTTGAAG
>CAIGRN010204122.1:0-11791 GCA_903798345.1 Fraxinus anomala | reverse complement strand
TACGGCGTTGATTTTTTGCAGTCCATCGACCACACAACCGGTATGAACCAATTTGAAATGGTCACAACATTTTGCCTGCTTCTTCCCCTTTCTCTTCCCTCTTGCATCGGGAATATTTAATGTTGGTTCTTCATCTTGTTCCAAATCAATTGGAACACTAAGATCAATATCATCCAGATTAATTGGATGACTACCTTCACGAACGTCAAAATCTTCAATGTTTTCTGGAATCGGTAATTCATTGAGACCGGCGAATTCATTCCCAGCTTGATTTTGGACAGGTGTTTCGCCTTCCATACCGAACAAGTTTTCAACAAAATGATCGTGCATCCATTTGCTAATAATAGAAATTGAACGTTGAAAATTTGACGAAAAATGTAGAAAATAGAAATGTAGAATTGAGAAGTGAATGAAGATTATGTAGTAGTGTATAAAATGAATTGTAAAAGTAAAATCAATATAAAAATTGAGAAGTGAAGGAAGATGATAATAGAATGAAATGANAATTGGGAAGTGAATGAAGATTATGTAGTAGTGTATAAAATGAATTGTAAAACTAAAATCAATATAAAAATTGAGAAGTGAAGGAAGATTATAATAGAATGAAATGAATGAATGATAATTATGATATTGTTGAATGTTGATAATTTGTAAATTGTAGAGTAGAGAATGAGAGTAAATTGAGTAATATTGGTGAGAAAAAATGTTGAATATGAGTGGGTATTTATAGAGAAAAAATTGAAAAACACAAAAAAAAAAAAATTCAAAAATTAATCAGTGACCAAACGGTAAAATCAGTGACCCAGTGACCGTTTCGGTCACTGACTTTTGTTTTTTTTTTTAAATATAAATGGGCGAGCCCACGAGCCGAACGGCTCGTCTACCGACTGGCCCGCTCGACTGGTACTCGGGTTCAATTTTTTACGAGCTCGAGCGGCTCGTGGACTGCTACAGTACGAGCTGAGCGGTCGAGCCGACGAGCCGCTCGGCTCGATTGCCACCTCTACCTTTTCAGCACGTCTCATACAACCAAGATCGGACTACAATGATGGTGAGGAGCCTACAGGCCAGACCTCACGAATCATCCTTTGTTTCAAGACTGCATTAGTACTATTGATGAAACGCATGCGAAAGCTATGCTACCGCGTACCAAACAGGTGATTTTATTGGCGGCATGCTATTTCAATTTGTGTTTCACGTTCATGCTTCTTGGTACTATTGGGAATACCTACGATGCTTGAATACTAGAGCGTGCTATACACAGTCCTAAAATTCATTTTCCATTATTTGGGCTGGGTAAGTATTATTTGGTTGACTTCGAGTTTGCTCATCAATCGGGCTACATGACCCCTTACAAATGATCGATATATTGTATCATTTTCAGGAGTTCTATGATGATGGATTCGATCGTCGTCAAAGATTTTGTAATGCTCGAGAGAGGTTTAATTATAGACACTCGTCCTATAGAAACATTATAGAACGAGCATTTGGGGTGTGGAAAAAAAAGATGGCAAATACTAGATTGTATGCCTAGCTATTTGTTTTGAACCCAAGTTGTTGTTGTCACAACAATGGGTGTTCATAATTTTCTACGTCGGTCTGGAGTTGTGGATGAAGCATTTGATAGAGTAGAAACAAATGATGACATGTTCGATGTTGACCTACTTAACGCCAACGACAAAATCCACGTTGAAATGAACGCACCTGAAATGCAACGAAGTGATTGGGACCGACCTCGCGATTATATGGCACATCAACTTTAATCTTGAAATTATGTGCGAATGGTGAATTTATAGAATCATGTCTAGTGTTGTATGAACTTATTAAGGTAATTCATTGTTTCTGTTGAATTTAAAAATTAGAGAAGTGTAAATGCACAATCTGTGAATAGTTAAAAAGATTCTTACACATTTGGCCTTAAAAAAATGCACGATAACCGAACGAAATATTCGAAGTTGGCATCACGTGGAACGCATTTAACAAAAAAAAAGTAATGCATTGAAATGGATATTTGCACCAACTGTACGACTGAAAGGATAAAACCGAAATAGTGGAAAAAATTGACATTGAAATGACGACACAATAACTGTAACAATGTGCTTGATTTGACCCAAATAATGCATTTTTCTTTTGAAAATGGCAACCAAACGGAGGCTTATTATGTAGATCTGTGGGTTTAGAGGGATAATTTTCATCGGATATATTTCATTCTATTTATTGTCCCGTGCTAACGAGGCATAATGCGAGCCTTGAAAAAAGGTCTATCATCTTTCCGCTCACATTCCTAGGACATTCCTAGAACTTCTAGCTAGTCCTACCCAGGTCCTTAACTGAAAGGAGAGTTTTTTTCTTTATTCGAGACAATTGGGATTTCAACCGAATGAACCCAATCCTTCGATAGTTATGTCTTGAACCTATGGGGAGTACAATAAATATTAATTTTCCGCGCTTATCCATTTGCCTTAAATTTATATTATTTTACTGTGGTAATATGGTACACGTAAACTACCTGTTTTACTTCACAATTGAACTATTGGAGACCTTCGTTCTTTAATAGATCCAATCCTTTTTTGCCTTGAATTTATATTATTTTACTGTGGTAATATGGTACAGGTAAACCACCTATTTTACTTCACAATCGAGCTCTTGGAGACCTTCGTGCTTTAATAGCTCCTATCCTTAAGTAGTCTCCTGAGGTTCGTCAAGCTGAAAGGTGAGTTTATGCTTTAGATATTTTGTTTCTATTTTAGGTGTGTTATTTTCATATAGTCTCCGACTTTTTCTCCACTTCGCAGTTCGAATTGATTTTGATACAAACCCTTTTAAGCACCAGAAGAGTTCTTTGCCTAAGGAATTAGGCTCTGGTAGCCTTGAAGTGAGTGTTTACATTTCTCTTAGGGGTGTGACCGTACAGTCTCCCACTGTAAAAGGCCTAGGAGATCGAAGTCTTCTATTGTCAGTGCTTTGATTTTGGGGTCTTTGTTAGTCTCCGCTATCATGATAAGCCAGGTGTAGGGATTTTGTCTGTGTTTTCCCTTTTGTCTTTCAAAATGTACTTATTTCAACCAGCCCTGGGTGTAGTTGAGAAACTTACTCCTTCGCAGAGGAAAGAAATGATTGATGCTCATCTTATGCAAGCAACGATGTTACACCATGACTAGGAGGCAAAGTATGAACTTTATGTTACTCAGGCAAACGGTTTGGATAAAAAAGCCGATCCTTGGGAGAAAAATATCACATGCTCTAGCAAAAGCTAGATGCCATTAAGGGGGAGAAAACCTAATATAAAAATATGTGCAAAACTATTGAGAATTATGTTAGCATATAAGCGACTATGCTGGCCAATATTAGGAGGCTCTTCAAAGATTTAATACAGACCAAGGTAAATAACCTAGCCTATGCTAAACAGATAGACTATTAGATTACCAGCTAAAGGACAAGCTCCAAATGGCTAAATTTGAGCATTTTCTGATAATAAAATATCTTAATAAGGTGCAAAATGAATTGGTTTTACTTCGTATAACATTAGAAAGCATTGAGGGAAAAATTTCTACTGTGGAGTCCGCAATTGCTGAGCGAAAGGTTTATAAAGCCAAACTTTTTGAAGAATCCATGTAGGAGGGAAGAAATAAAGTTCTTGACATTATTAAGAGATTTTATCCTTAATGGAACATGAATTTTTTGGAGGTTCAGGAAGAGAATCTTAGTGATACCTAATCTTCCAAAGTTCATTCGTTAGCCTCTGGGCTTCAAACATTTTTCTCCTTCCACTAAACTTTCTCGGTCTGTGGATTCTCATATTATTCCCCTTGACGATGTCCCTGCTATAACCGAGTCTGCAAAAACTTATGTTAATCACTAGGATATGGCTTTTATTTAGCCTCTTGCTTAGTCTGGAAGAATACATTCTTGATTAGCGCCATTTTATCTTTTCGCCCCTTTTTTATATATGAGTTTGCATTACTTTTTCTTCTAAATAATATTGCATTTCATTTTAGCTTCGCAAGTCATTTGTTTGTTGTGGCCTTCAGTCGTATTTTTGCATAAATGTACGTAAATAATTGTATAACACAATTTGTAAACTCATATATACCATATAATTTCGCATTGTCCTAAAAATCATATCACTAAATGACTTTGGTCATGATGTCATGACAATTGTTTAACTCCGAGCATATATGGGCTCATCCTACGTAGTTAAGTTTTGTGGGATGAATTTTAATCTAACTCTCACTTAGCGGAATGGTCTCCTTTTACACTATTTCTTTGGCGGGATAAACTTTGCCTTCAATTTAGAGTTTCGCTAGCAAAAAGAGTCTTGCCTTCAATCATAATTCTTTTGGTGGAATGGCCCTCGCCATTAATCAGAATTTCATAGGAAGAAAGGGGCTCGCCTTTTATCTATCTGTTACCATAGTTTTCATTGCTGCGACCTTGTTTTAGGTCCAGCTTTAGTTCAACCATTTTTATTGGTAGATAAGTATTTCAATCCATCCTTCATAGTGGTAGATACTAGCTTCCTAAACAAGGTTTTTCAAACATCTTGTTTTCAATTTCAATTACCAATGCAATATTGATCAAAGGAGCCATTGGGGCTGCTTTCCTTAGAGCGCTGATGTAGCATTCAAGCACATCCACTTAATTATCCCTAACTGTAGCTAGACCTTTTGGAGTTTCGAATATTACGCACAGGTGATGAATAGAGATCACTATCTTTAACTGTTTTAGGGCAAGCCTTCCAAGGATCCCATTGTACGCGGACTTGTTGTCCATAATAGCCCAAGAATGACTAACTAAAAGGGAGGTGAATTGATTTTTAAATCTTTTTCGAAGAATTAATCTAAATTCAAGTAGGTAATAACTAGATAGATTGATTCAACTAACAAACACAAATATGAAAGCAATAAGTGAAGAGGGATAGAGAGTGCAAACGAATTATGGAGGTTTAATCAAACACAATAATCTACGTCCTCCGTTACCAAGCTCTCCCGCACGAATAAGGTCAATTTCACTATGTTGATTGACTTGTGGTGCAATATAACCCTTTACAACGTTTCTGGTGACTTACAAGCAAGGTGTACTGATCCTTTTACAATGTTGAACTTTCCGGGACCTCATCACGACCCACAAGGTTAAAGATAATTGAATTTACAAATTGAAATTTCTCTCTTAATAAATGATATGATCACAATTAAGTACTAAGAGAGAAATAGGCTAACACTTTAAAGGATGACAATAAGTAAAGTTCAAGTGTTAGGTTTTCAAGAATTGATTTAATCAAAAGTTTTTCAAAGCAAATGATTTGATAATAATAAATAGGATGAGAAATCAATGCTTTTTTGCTCAAATGAATCTTACTTTAATGCTCGCTTGTTGTATTTAATGAATGGCAAATGAGTTGATATTTATAGAAGTAAAAATGCCAACTTTTCTACTAAATCGGACGACCTATCTGGACGTCCGGTTTAGTACTGAATGACCCCAAAAAATAGCTGTTTGAAACAGTCAGAACGGTCGAAAATTCGACCGTTGCTAGCGAACCGGACGTTCGGATGACCAGAGTTTTCTGGACCAAAAATTTTGCTTTGTTTGCAGCTAGTAAATATTTTGCATGACATTTTTACTAAATATTTTAAGGTAAGTGAGGTTTAATACTTTTCAAGATTATGTTCAAAATCTTACCTTTAAAATAATTTTTGTGCAAACATTTTAATCAACTGAATTTTTATCGTGCATAAGAAATTCATCACTTGAACTTTCAATATGCCATTGCCAAGAATTAGATTACTTTACCTTTACAAATGAGCTAAAAATATTTATTTCCAATGTCTTCGATTAAATTGGTGTGAGTGTTCGATTTGTTGCTTGATTTTGAAATGACGCAAAGTTTGTCTTCATGAATGCTCGATCAATTTTCATCTTGAACTTTCTTGATTGACAACTTTTCATCTAATAGTTTTGTCCCTAATTTGATTAAGTCGGCAACATGTAACATTTTGAATATTCGAATTAGAGATAAACATAGTTTGTTTGTTATAATCAAAACATAAGATTTGATCATAGGTCAACAGTCCATAATTTGGATGCTGCCATTATCCACCAGCATGTGCTTAAGACTATTACGAGCTATTACAACCCACACTACCAATGCATCGCAATGGGGATATATGATCCCATGCTCATCATCACTATTAAATGTAATTGGAAGAAATACAATTTCAGGATTACCTCGAATCCAAAAGTTTTCTAGCATGGGCTTCAGCAGCTCAAGTGTAATTCCTCTGTACATTCATTGTATCGCTACCAACATAAGGTCCTTTGTACATTCATAGTGGGGCTCGCAATGAGTTTGCATGCCTTGGTGTACTTTTGCAACCATCTTCTTTTACTTGAGTATAGAGGCTTTCTTTCGGATCCTGCATGTGCCTGCCTTGGTAACTTAATAGTTCGCCATTCTAATAACCTTGAAGCACTCCTTCGTGTCATAATCCCTACTACAATGTATTTTCCAAACTTCAACTTTTTAGTTTTCATGGCATGGGGATGCTTCGTCTACCATTTGTAAAGAAGCTAGAGAGATTGCATTCACTTTACCTTCGTGTTCGTTGAGTGTCTGGTACTCGTCCTTACTCTATCTTCTTTCTATTCTGTATGGTTCTCTCTGTCTGAATTTTTTTTTGTATTAAAATTACCAACTAATGTTAGGAGGTTGAATTTTTGTTATGGACATTTCGTCGAAGGGAGTTTCCATCAACAAACCACTCCATAAGGCATCCCGAGCTTTCTTTTTAGAAACAATTCCTCTAGCGATCAACTCAGTATTGAATCACATAAAGTAGCTCTTGAGAGAGTCATCTTCTTCTTACCTTGTATCATTTAGCCTAATAGTTGGGACTTGTCCTATCTTATAACCTACAAATACACCTAGGAAAGCTTGCTTCAACTGTGGCCAGCTTTGGATTTACCCCGACAAGAGCTTACTGTACTAGTATTTGGTAGATCCATCCAACGTCAAATAGAAATCCTGACGTTTGAATGTAGGACCTACTTTCTTCAATCACATCTGTGTCATGTACTCACATAAGTGGTACATAGAATCGCCTTTGCCACTATATTTCTCTATGGCTAGGTGGATGAAGTTATAAATTGGCTCCTCCTTGATCTCCCCAGAGAATAGCTGATGCTCATCCTCATCATCTAACTTATATGATCTTGCAGATCGATCTTTATATTCCTCATACAGAGGAGTGTTATACGAGGTGTTGATTAAGCTTTCCACATTTCGGCCTTTTCGAACACTATGCTTCTTGCCATATGAGGTTACTTCTTTCGTAAACCTTTTCTTGGCAGGCTCGCTCATGCTTTGCCATTTATGCTGCCTCTCTAGCACATTGTCGCAAGTTTTTGACATCTGCTAATTCTTGTTATCATTGCAATAAAATTTATTATGATCCATCTCATTTTCTCTAGACTCACCATGTACACTGACCTTCGTGTTCTTAACCTTTGCCCGCAGAGATGCATTTTTCATTATAAGCTCATTTAGGCTCTCTTCCATTTCCTGTATGGTTTTAACCATGGACATTTTCTTCTGCAAGTGGAGGTATTGTGCAGTGGAGATGCTGGATTGTACTCCTGTCGAAATTTCTTCTGTTGGCTTTTTATGTTAGGTCACTGTCCACTGGATAGTCACTGCACTCTTCCGCTTCAACCACTAATGATTTTATTTCTTCTGATTTCTTTTCTATTTGACTCATTCCTCATATCTCAAGGAAATTTTCAGCTATAATAGAAGATCTCATGGCTTAGTTTGCTCTAGTTTCCCACACATGGCGTCAATTTGTTAACGATAGAAATCAGATCAACATATTCCTCTCATCTAACCAGAATTTTTGCCTCCTAAACTCACTAATTTTGATACTCAAATTGGAGTAAAAGGAGAAATAAATTTTTGAGGAAAGATATTTGAATTTGTATGCTGTTAGTGTATTACATTTTATTCATTGGCTTACGTGTCTTAATAACAGCTATTAGCCATCCTGGATGGAAAAAGTGTTCACCCACCTTGAGCAGGCCTTTTTCACTCTTGTTTTCCCCCGCGTATCGTTTAAGCATCGTAGGTGGAGGGAAATTCTTTTGGAGGATATTTCATGACTCAACATCAATCACACCTATTGAAGGATTAGTCATCACTTTATTCTTAAGGATAACTCGGAAAACATCAATCTTATTGTAAACTAAGTTATATTCATACCTATTTTTGTAACACCAAAGACATTGAAAATTGGATCTTCACATATGAAAGAAATCTTCATTCAACTGAAGTATGTAAAAAAATTTAAAATCATCTAACGTGATTTTCTATTGAACTCTCTATATTCACGCCTCTTTTTGAAACACATATGAAAGAAATCTTCATTTGACCTACATATGTAAAAAATTTAAAATCTTCCAATGTGTTTTCCTATTGTTGTGTAATAACATTTGACCAAATATCTATTATATTTTCAGAATATCATGAAATCAACCAATTTATTGGGCTATAATATTGTAAAATCGGCAACTCATGAGTTGAACTATTCTTATTGGTAATTCTCAATCTTAGGATAGCATAACATTCATAGTACTTGACTCAGATATCTTGACTTGTATATACTTTATTGACTCGAGTGAAATGTATTCTCTAATATTTAAATATATCCCTTGAATCGACTTGGATTGTGACCATCTTGATTATTTCCATTTTTCATTTAAGTTTAAAATTGATTATTCAAAGAGATTTGATCCATTTATATTCAAAGGAAAAGACATGTCCTTGGAGTTATCGATATTACTCGAATTTCCTAGGGTATTTATGGAAAGGTTGAAATGCTAAACTTCGTGATGCGAACTTACGTAACAATTGTAGTTACGAAACCCACAATAGATTAGATCAAACCCAAAGAAACCAAATATCACGATTTGGAAAGATCAACCCAATAAATTATTGAATCAAAGAACAAAGACAACTGTAAACAATATCTTGACCCCGTGATCACAAGACTTATGAACCTCACTTGAATTGTTGAACGCCACAAGAATTTCACAAGAATTTAATTTTTGATAAATTTGGAATTAATTCGATGATGAACGAGTTGAAAGCTAAATGCCTTACAATAATATCTCTCAAATTGTGTGTTTTTACAATGAATTAATTAAGTTCTATTTATAGAGAACACATAAAACGTACTTAAAAACGAATCAATAGTTTAAATATTAAGAATTACCATAAAACTAGAGTTTTAACTAAACTAGGATTTTTCCCAAAAATTGAAAATTTTGGTGCCAGATTTGTGCTATGCGGCCGCATAGTGTATGGATATGCAGTCACAAAGTTCATCCAAAATGCAACATTTGATTCTCGGTATAGAGACATATGGCTGCACCTCCCATAGCACTATGCAGTCACATAGTTGCCCCAAATAGCTTCTTCTTCCGTTGTTTGAATTATGTTCACCCATCTTGTTTCTGCCCAACATAAAACTAGTCAATTTACTTGTTGTGATCGATATTTCGTCCACTATAGCTTAAGTAAGTAATCATATGGCTTCCTTGACTTTCTTTGCTCGTGACCTAGTCAATGGTCATTCCTCCACAATCAATGGGTCATTGTCCTTGCTAGCTCTCATATAATTGTTCTCATCATTCCCATTCTCTTCAAAAATGTTATACTCATTTGAGAGATCCAATGAATAGGCATTATCATTGATCTTTTGAAGTACTTGGAACGGTCCATCTCATCTCGGTTGCAAATTTGACTTCATTTGAGCCAGCAAGCATTCCTTTATCATACGTACCCCAAACCTACTCTTCTGGTTCAAATGTATGCGCTTCCGCCCTTTATTTGTTTGAAAAGCATAATGCTCATTTTTTTTCCACAATTTGGCACCATACCTTCTCATGGAATGATCTTACCAACTCGGCATTCTTCTTTCCATCTAAACTACCTCTTTCATCAACAGGTAAATGAATTAAATCCAAATGTGTTAGTGGATTAAAATCATAAACATTTTCAAATAGATTATAAGAAGTAGTAGAATGTATGGCCCTATTATATGCCAATTCTATTAATGGTAAGCAATTATCCAAACTCTTCAAGTTCTTATTTATTATAGTACACAATAATTGTGTCATAGTCCTATTAACAACCTTAGTTTTCCCATCCATTTGTGGGTGACAAATAGTAGAAAATAATAGCTTAATTCCTAACTTACTCCATAAAATTTTTCCAAAAATGACTAAGAATTTAACATCTCTATCCGATACAATACTTCTAGGTACCATCTCATGTAAGCGTACTACTTCCTTAAAAAATAAATCCGCAATATTAGCAGAATCGTCAGTTTTATGACGGGAATGAAATGTGCTATCTTACTAAATCTACCTACTACCACAAATATGGAATTCTTTCCTTATTAGTCCTAGGTAAACTAACACAAAATCTATAGACACATCAACTCAAGACTCACTAGGAATGAATAATAGTGTATACAAATCTGTGGTGAAACCTTAGACTTAGCCTTTTACAAGTGATGCATCATCAACATCAACTTTTATCTTAGACCAAAAAAAGTGTTCATTTAACATCTCGAATGTTTTCTTAATCCCAAAGTGACCCCCTTAAGCCTCCACTATGTGCTTCACGTACTAAAAATTCTCTCATTAACACCTAGGTACACATAGCTTATTCTTACAAAATAAATATTCATCGTGCTTAAAGAATCTATCTATAGCATCTTTGTCAAATGATTCATATATATTAGAAAAGTTTATATCATTAACATATATGTCCTTAACATATTCAAATCCTAGTAATTTGGCACATAAAGAAGAAAGAAATACATACCTCATTGATAATGCATTTGCTACCACATTTTCTTTACCTTGTTTGTATCGTAAAACATATAGAAATGTCTCAATAAACTCCATTCACCTTACATGGCTCTTGTTTAATTTACCTTGACCCTTTAGATGTTTCAAAGACTCATGGTCAGTGTGAATTACGAACTTCATTGGCCATAGATAGTGCTGCTATGTCTCCAAAACTCAAAGAAATTCTTACAACTCCTTATTATATGTAGGATAGTTGAGATCTGCTCCACTTAGCCTTTAACTAAAGTAAGCTGTTGGCATTCGTTCTTACATCAAAACAGCTCCAGCACCTATTCATGACGCATCAAATTTAATCTCTAAAGTATTGTTAAAATTAGGTAGTGATAAAATCGGTGCAGTACACAACATATCCTTAATAGTGTTAAAAGCATGTTTATGTTCAACACCCAAATGAAATCCTGTACTTTTCTTTAAAATCTTTGTGAGTGGTATGGCAATTGTGTTAAAGTTTCTAACAAAAGACCTATAGAAACTAGCCAAATCATGAAAACCCATTACCTCGATTAAGCTCTTTGGTGTTGGCCAATCTTTGATAACTTCGATTTTCTCCTCATCCACTTCAATTCCTTAGAACTAACAACAGAACCAAGAAAAATAACATTTTCCACGCAAAATGTATACTTTTTAAAGTTAGCTCTATTGTTATCCCACTTAGATTTCCAATAAGGTTTAGAACCTGAAGAACCCGGTGGATATCTAGATATCCTCTTTCTCTTCAATTTCTTCTCCACATTCATAGCTACATGTAGCGTGTCCTCCAACTCTACATAATGTTGTAATTCTACAACATTAGGTATTTCCCTATTCAAACCATTCAAATATTGAGCCATGGTAGCCTCCCGATCTTCCTCAACATTCG
>CAIGRN010204095.1:0-11585 GCA_903798345.1 Fraxinus anomala | reverse complement strand
TAAAGATGAATAAATAATAAAGACCGAGGATTTATCTCAATAAATACTCACTTATTGCTCTTAGAATTGTTGAAATTGAATGCGAAGTGAGTTGATATTTATAGGAGCAATACAGTCAAAAAATTTGTCAAACAGGATGCACCATACCGGACATCTGCTATAGTACCGGACGGTCAACTAGCTATTGTGTCAGAAAATTAGAACAGATAAATTTTTTACCGTTGGGGCTAAAACTACCATACCGGATGTCCGGTTTGGCGTACCAGACATCTGGTACGGCTGTTTTACGCCGAAACTTCCTAGTTTCAATTTTTAACTAATGTAAGTACTAGAGAGATATTTTAAAAGGATTTTTCAAGGTATTTGTTATATTTCAAAATTACTTTGTTATATTTCAAAATTACATTTTTTTATTTTTCCTTTTAAAAAATCATTTACGAGTAGAACGTTTATGCCGTAATTTTTACGATCGTAAAATCAAAACTTGAGTTCGTCTTGATTCATTGCCAAGTATTGAAATATTTTACCTTTACATATGATTGTACAATGTCTAATCTTCTTGAATTTGTCTTTTTTTACTTGTATCTTAATTTGCATCTTTTGAGAATCTATAAGTTCCAATTTGATCGTCGCATGCAAATCGCTATTGTCTCGATTCTTCATGTTATCAATTCTATTTGTTTACAATAATCGCTAAAGACATTTGAAATCAATTTTTAGCGAT
The DNA here is from genome assembly GCA_903798345.1 of Fraxinus anomala. NCBI lineage: Eukaryota > Viridiplantae > Streptophyta > Magnoliopsida > Lamiales > Oleaceae > Fraxinus > Fraxinus anomala. The sequence goes on along the minus strand of CAIGRN010204095.1, from coordinate 10,861 downwards.
AAATGCAATTTTGTTTGTGATAATCAAAACGAGTCGTCAACCATAGATCAACATTTTGGAATCCTCGTTCCTTGAAAAAATGAAGAGACAAATCGCCAGATGATTATTTCTGGTCTCACGAGATGTTTATTCCTCGCCTCTCACTATCGTCAAGCCAAGTTGTAAGACCTCGTCTATCAGAGGCCATTTATAATATTTCGAAAGCTATTCACGGGATGTCTATTTCCTATCTCGCCAGATGATTTTTTCTGGCCTAATGAGATGTTTATTCCTCGCCTCTCACTATCGTCGAGCCAAGTTGTAAGACCTCGTATATCAGAGGCCGCTTATAAGACTCTGATAGTTCAAAAGCTATTCGCGGGATGTCTATTTCCTATCTCGCCTGATGATTATTTCTGGCCTCACGAGATGTTTATTTCTCACTTCTCACTATTGTTGAGCCAAGTTGTAAGACCTCGTATATCATAGGCCACTTATAACACTTCGATAGTTCGAGAGCTATTCGCGGATGTCTATTCTCCGCCTTGTCGATGATTATTTTTGGCCTCGTGAGATGTTTATTCATTGCCTCTCACTATCATCGAACGATGTTATAAGACCTCTTCTATTCGAGGCTAGCATATAAGACATCGAAAGTTCAAGACGAGCCACTAGCTCGATGGTCATTCCTCACTCTACAAGATGCCTCACCTTACGTGATGTTGCATTAAAGCTACATTTATCTTCGAATATCTCATCATGCCTCAGCATCGACTGTATTACAGTTGCCTATCTTTCAAAACTTTGTTTCTGCTACAACTATGTTACATCTACTAATTTTCAGAGAGTTTAAATTATTTACTGCTTCATAAGGAGAGGGGTGGGCCCATCTTAATACCTATGAAGACGAAGCCTTCCATGGCTGGATCAAACACTATGGAGGAAGCCTTTGACATGGATGCGTCACCCCTATGTAAGGATGTCAGCTTATTATAGCTAACTATGTCTAGAGCATCAACTTATCACAATTGCTTATATATTTAGTCTCGTCTCTACATCAAATTCATCACAGTGGCTTATATTCCAAGTTCGACCAGCATATTAATATTCGACTAAGATTTGGGGGACTATTGTGATAATAATATCTTTGTATCATTACATTATTACTGCTAGCATATGCATTATATTATTGCTTCTAAGTAAGCATGCCACATCATTGCTAGCATGTCATGACACTATTTTCATTACTGCCAGTACGTATGTTACATTATCTACATTATCAACATATTGCTTCACTATAGCACTACTATTACATTAAGTTGTGCAAGTATGCAGGTCATGATAGGCTCTCTACATATTATATCTTGAAGAAATTTGATGTCATTATTCATTTTATTATCACGAGTAATTTGAGGGGCAAATGAACCCCAAATTTATTTTATATATGTACAGTGAAGATATTATGTTATATTATAGGTTGGTTTAGTCAATATTAAAAAGGAGATGCTGCTGAAATTTTAACCAATTATATGCAACATCTTTTGAGGTAATCTGTAAACTCTCACTTATTCAAGCTCACACAGATACTTTCAAGGCAATTCATAAGTTCTCATGTATTTAGGATCTATGCATATTTTTGAAGCAATTTGTAAGTCCTTGCTTATTGGAGCTATTCATATTTTTGAGGCAATTTGTAAGACCTATTCTACTTGACAGCATATATTTTAAAGTTCGACTCCCACATAAATGTACGACTCAGACTTGAGGGACTATTGTTACACTTATAAATTATGTGTCATCGACTATTCATTGGATTTGAATTATTAAACTAAATAATTTGCATCTTGGCTTGGCCCATTTATGTTTTCCTATATATATGCGATTTCTTTCACAACCAAGGTATGATTTCTAACCCTATCCAAATTCTCTTTCCTTCTCTTGCACTTTCTTTTTCTATCGTCCAGCCGTTGACTTGACCGTTGGAGTGCAAACGATCGTCTGACTTTTTTCTCGACCGATGACCTTTGCCTCCTAATGGGTGTTCTAGTGTGCAAGTGATGTCTATGTGGAGGGAAGTTGGAAGGGATTCTGTTGGCTCATTTTTGAGATCAACAGTGGCCCATGTTTCCATAATTAAATACAATAAACTCAAATGCTATGTTGTCCATTATGCAACCAAAACTGTCAATCCAAACAACTGTGGTCCGATTATTCTTCTTATTTTTCATTTTATTTTTTTAACTGTTATATCTTCTAGGTCTCCAATCTTCAATCAATTTACAAGATTCAACAATTATAAGAATTTCATAATTCTTATGTCTTGTAGGCTCACAATTTTGAATCCAATTGAAAAGAAAATTAAATCAAGATGATGAAGTCGTAATCCACCTATCTTGTTACAATCTCGATATAACAAATTACAATCAAGAACTGGCCACAAATAATTGGATCACACTTTAAAATTATTCAATCATCACATAATAAAATGTTCCTAGACATCGCTCGACTGAACATGCAATCGAGATTCAGAAATAAAAAGCGCGTGAACGATCTAGATTGCTTTGATACCAATTGTTTAGGGTGCAGGCAGAATTATCCAAATATTTTTTTAAAAAATTAATTAAATAAACAAGATCTTCTAGATGTTCACGTGTATGTTATATCAAAGAATAAATTATTCGAATTTTTACTTAAATTCAATGATCAATTTATGAATTAATTTAGAATCACGAACTTTTAGCTTTTTGGATCACGAGCTCCCAGCTTTTAATTTCAAGAATTCGATGCTTCAAACCTCCCGGTCTTCTATGGTATTTTCAAAAAGTCAAGACTACACCGTTGGGTGGACACCTTCTTTTAATTAAATCAAGAAACTAATTTTTGGATTGGACAATAAGAAAAATAAATTTTCTCACTTTTTCTCTCTCTCCAATTTGAACACTATGGAATTATATAATATAATTATTGTTGAATTTCTAAGTCCATCTAGTCTCTATTTCTAGATATAGAATAGTTCCAATCCTTATACAATAATAATTTCATATACAAATCGGAGTATTAATTAAAATTTAAGTAGGAGTTTTAATTAAAGTCTACATCCAATTATTTTATATTTAACTATATGTGTAGTTCTAAAACGTTAATTATGAATATAATTAAATTTACAACTATTATAGTAATTACAAGTAAGTGCAAAACTTTATTGTAATTACAATTAAGTCCAAAACTATTATAATTGTCGTAATTAAGTTCAAATACTTTATAGAGCTACCACAAGGACCTGATCGGACATATATTATCATAACTCCAATAATTAGATCATGTCTAGTCGACCATAAACTACCCAATCTAATTATTAGTATTTGTTTTTTCCACTAAAGGCAAAAGACTAAATTCTTGGAATATATAATGTCATATACGCAAATAAATTTATCCCCATCCAAGATTCGATAATTAGGTATGAGCATAAATGACCGTTTTGCCTTTCTAATTATTATCTCTAACTTAAGTACCATTTTCTTCAACGGTCCTATGAACTAATCACAGACGTCGAACTTTAGCCGTCACTAAACATTGAACTCATATTTTAACTGTTCAACATAAGCGCTTAAGTAGTCACTCTACCCATTTTTCAGGGCGACAGTTCCCGACACGAATTCATGTTCTCTACTTTGCTCATTCAAGTTCTCAACTCACCGAAATATTTAACCAATCAAATTGATCTCACCCATTGGTGAATCAATGAGTAATAAAAATCACGAAAAGTATAGACAACCCTGTCAACGAATTTAGATGAAATACACGGCGATCAAGTGAAATTTAATTCTCCGCACAGTCATGTTATAGAATAAAACTCGACACGTGGTTCGTTCAATACACTCCAAGTGTACTAGTGTCATCTTTAACTATTTTTGTGATAAGAACAAATCACAAATCCGAATATTGAATCGGTCAATACTACAATCTTCCAATACAAGGTGCTAACCTTTATACATTGATTGTGAACAAATTATTTATGATCAAAATGTAAGTTGTGCCACACTGTACTTCTCAACGTAAGTACCCAACTTATATTATCACAAGTGATTTTATGCACTTTAATTCACATGCTCAATAATAAATAAATGCAATAAATAAATAAAACCACGATTTATGTATAATAAATTATTCTTTTATCATAGCGAAATATACTATATGGGCACATAACCCAACAGAAATCATTGTAAAAGCTTCAGTCAAGTGAATATGCTCTCCTAGACCGACCCGTTCACTTGCTTGAGGGGTTGATCTAGCAATGTCCTTCAAGCGACACGCTTTTGCAGCAAGTTAAGTGAATTTTTTCTTCAGATTGTGACTAGATCACGTGCCATTTAGGGTTTTTCTTGTTGGATCGAGTTGGCCCAACGAGTTAATAAAATAAAAAGAGGAAATTACACAATATTAGAATTTCAAAGATTCAAATTCAAAAATCAGATATAAAATTTATTTATACAAAAATCAGATATTAATTCAAATTTTTAATACTATCCAAACCCTAAAAATCCTAAAATCCCAAACGTTATCCACACTTCCTTCTCTCTCTCTCTCTCTCTCTCTCTCTTTCTCTCTCTCTGTCTCTCTCTCTCCGGCGACTTCGACATCAATGAGTAAAACAAAGGTTCCTATGGCTCCGACGACAATGGCAACAGTACCGTTGCACACTATCGGCAATGGTGCCTCGCAACGACAGCAACATCGCTACACCCAATCGTTGCGCGGCGCCGCGATGTTCGCGTGCAGCAATGCTACTACTACTCTCTCTCTCATCTCCTCCTCACTGTCAATTTCCTCTCTCTCTCTCTCTCTCTTCGTTGCGATTAATGTGTGCAGTAGCGAGGTGCTCACTACTGCAAATCATGGGGACGCTGCAGATCGGGGTCCTTTCCTCCATTTTTTATCTAGTAATTGGTGGTTGGGGTTGTAGGTAGTGCGGATCGGGAAATGAGACATCCTCAATGGGGGCTCTACAGATCGAAATTGGAGTAGAGAAGTGATGGTAGTGGTTGCTGCAGATCGAAGCCGAATAAGAAAAGGGGTAATTGTGGTTTGACATTTTTGTGGTGATCTGTCAAAGAAAAAAGGGTGGTTGTGGTTTGAGATGGTTGTGGTTAGGTTGTTGGCTGGCTGGCGACAGTGACGGTGACGGAGTGGGACAAATGGTGTTTGTGATTAATTATTTGGATTTGTCGATGTGGTGGTGGAATGGCGTGACGATGTGGTGGTGTTTTTCTGTGTTGATTTGTTTGAGATGGTTGTGTTGTTGTCGGGAGGTGGTGGTGTTGTAAATACTAGTTAATTTGGTGGTGGTGGTGGTCCCGTAATTTTAATGATGTTTGGGTAGTGGTGGTGGTAGTAGTGGTACGGTGGTTGTGGGTAGGTAGTGGTATTGGTGGTGATGTTGGCTACGATATTCGAGACGATGATTTTGTTGCTTGGAGGTGGTGTGTTGGTTCTAGCGACGCTGGTTTGGGCTGTTGCAACGGTGTGGAGGCAGTCACAAGCGTTGGTAGTGGTCACAAATGATTTGGTTGGTGTGTGACAATTGAAATAAATAAATTGTGACCAATAAATATTGTGTGACCTAAAAATTTATTAATTTGTGACCAATAATTTGATAAAATGTGACCTAAATATAATTTGTGATCAATTAATTTAATGTTTTGTGACCATAAAATAAATTGCGACTTATAAAATTTATGATTTGTGACCATTATATGTAATTATTAATTTGATAGATTTATTACCAATGAATAAATTGTGACGTATAAATTTTTGATTTGTGGCCGATGAACAAATTGTGACCAATAAATATTTTGAATTGTGATTGTAAAATAATTTGTGACATATAAAAATTGTGATAAGTGACCAATTATATGGAATTTGTGACCAAATTAAATGGAATTGTGACTTTAATATGTTTAATTAATAAAATATATGTTTAATTAATTAATTTATAAAAAAAATCTGAAATTTGAAATTTTAAACTTAATCTCTTGAATTTGAAATTGGTAAAACTAAATCTCTTAATTATGAAATCTTCCAAAATAAAAATGACTTGAAAGTCTCTTTCAGGCTTTGCATTTGGGTCATGAAGCTATCTTTTGACAATTGCAGCAATCTGAGTATACACAGCAAAAGATGAGTTTTTTCATCTAAAATATTTTGTTTTTCTTTCTATGTTGAATTTCTCTATTAAATTTGATGATGGCATGCATGGGTCGATTTCATTGATAAACAAAAAGATGGCATTAGACATTGCAGGAGCATTCATAATTTATTAAGTCTCTTTGTAGCTTTTGAGCTGCAATTTTAAATTGCTCTTTATTTGAACACGGCTGTCGGTGCTATTCCTCTTGGGTTTCTGTTGTAATTGCTGTTATTGATGCACGCCAAGTATTTGACAACATGCTTAGCTCGAATCTCTCTTATTATTTAAGGCAAGCTCTAAGACCTAAGACCTTGCATGTCCAAGGTTAGCTTGTAAGGCCTTGCATCTTTAAAGGAAATCCCGAACTCGTGATTTTCTTATTTATTGAAGGCAAACCTAGCTTGTTTTCTTATTATTGAATGTGAGCTCTAACTCGTGAATTTCTTATTAACAGAGGCAGCATTCTATGAGTTTTTCTTCTTGAATAAAAGAAGATGTAGTATCTTGGAGTTCTCGTTCTTTGAAAAAAAAAAGAAGCAAACCGCCAATGTGTTTGCCCGTGCAAAATGAGCCTTCTCTAGCATTATTTCCAAAATGTTTATTCCTCACCTCTCACTATCTTCGAGTCTAGTGTTAAGACCTTGTCTATACGAGGCCGCCTATAAGATTCCGATAGTTCGAGAGCTATTCCCAGGATATTTATTCCCTACCTCGCCAGATGCTTATTCCTAGCTTTGTGAGATGTTTATTCCTCGCCTCTCACTATCGTCGAGTTTAGTTGTAAGACCTCGTCTATCCAAGACCACTTACTAGACTCCGATAGTTCAAGAACTATTCGCGGATGCTTATTCACTATCTCACCAATGCTTATTCCTAACATCGTAAGATGTTTATTCATTGCCTCTCACTATGTCAAGCCTACCTATAAGACCTCATCATTTCGAAGCCATTTTATGAGGCTCCAATAGTTTAAAAGCTATTCGCGGGATGTTTATTGCCTACCTTACCAATGCTTATCGCTAGCTTGGTGAGATGTTTCTTCCTCCCATCTCACTATTGTTAAGCCTAACTATAAGACTCATCTATCCGAGACTGCTTATAAAACTCAGATAGTTCGAGATCTATTCATGGGATACTTATTCCCCGCCTCATCGATACTTATTCCTGGTTTCGCAAGATGTTTATTCATTGCCTCTCACTATTGTCGAGCCTAGCTGTAAGACCTCATCATTCTGAGGTCAGTTTATAAGACTCCAATAGTTCAAGAGCTATTCACGAGATGTTTATTCACTACCTTGTCAAATGTTTATCCCTGGCTCCGAGAGATGTTTATTCCTTGCCTCTCACTATCGTTGAGTCTAGCTGTATGACCTTGTCATTTCGAGGTTGTGCTTCTCACAATCATCGAGTTTAGCTATAAGACCTCGTCTATCCTAGGCCGCTTATAAGACTCCGATAGTTCAAGAGCTATTCAATGGATGCTTATTCCCCGACTCGTTAGATGCTTATCCCTGGCATCACGAGTTGTTTATTCCTTACTTCTCATTATCGTCAAGTCTGGCTGTAAAACCTCGTCTATTTGAGAGCCCTTATAAAACTCTGATAGTTCGAGAGCTATTCATGGGGTGTTTATTCTGTACCTCTCTAGGTGCTTATCCCTAGCTTCTCGAGATGTTTATTCCTTGCCTCTCATTATCATCGAAGCTAATTGTAAGACCTCATCATTTTGAGACCAGTTTATAAGACTCCGATAGTTTGAGAGCTATTCACAGAATTTCGCCAAAGCAGAGACGCAAGCCTCCAATGTACAAAAAGCCATGGGAGAAGCCTTTACATGGATGAGCTATCCACCATCTAGGGAAGCATGGAAACTTCGACAAAAAGTTGGATCCCAAAAGGGACCACTTCATAATTCGCCAAAGCGGATTGCACATGTCTCCCATTGACAAAATGCCATGGAAGAATCCTTTGCATAGATGAACCAACCACCATGTAGGGAAGCTTAGGCACTTCGATGAAGGGTTTGATTCCAAATGGGACTACTTCCTAGTTCGTCGAAGTGGATAGCACATGCCTTCCACTAACAAAAGGCCATGGGAGAAGCGTATGCATGATGAACCATTTACTATACGGGGAAGTGTGATCGCTTCGACGAAGAGCTAGATCCAAATGGATCACCTCCTAATTCGTCGAAGTGGATAGCACATACCTTTCATTGACAAAAAGTCATGGGATAAGTCTCTACATAGATGAACCATCCACAATGCAAGGAAGAATGGACGCTTCGATGAAGAGCTGAATCTCAAAGGGGACAACCTCTTAATTCGTTGAAGTGGATTGCACATGCTTCCCATTAACAAAAAGTCATGAGAGAAGCCTCTATATGGATGAACCATACATCATGTAGGAAAGCATGGGAGCTTCGATGAAGAGTTAGATCCCAAAGGGGACCATCTTCTAATTCGTTTAAGCAGATGACACATGCCTCCCATTGACAAAAAATCATAGAAGAAGCCTTTGTATTAATGAATCATCCACCATGTAGGAATACGTGGGCGTTTAACGAAGAGCTGGATCCTAAAGGAAACCACCTCCTAATTCGTCTAAGCGGATAACATATGTCTCTAATGTGCAAAGAGTCATGGGAAAAGCGTCCCAAGCGTCAAAAAAGGAGCTGCATTCAAACCTCGAAAATGACCTTAAAAACGCTTAATCTTCACTTTAGCATAAACTTCAAAATTTTGCACAATTGAAGCATCACTTCACCACTTCAGAGCCTCGTATGTGCTTCAAATTTCAGCTAAATTAAAGTATCACTTTAGTGTTTTCAAAACTACTCAACATTCAAATTAAAGATTGTACAAAAATTAAAGGCTTTCTATTAAATGTCCTATTTTCTTAACTCCAACCATGATATAAATATCTATACCTGGATTTGGGAGACTATTGTGATACAATATCATTACATTATTACTACTATCATGATATGACACTATTTTCACTATGTCACTACATATGCCACATTATCTAAATTATCATTTTACAGACATCATGTTACTTGCTTCACACTAACAAGTTTGATCTAATCATCATTTTACCTTATTTGGAAGGGCAAGTGGACTTCGATTTACTTTGTATATGTATGGGAGATATTATGTTATATTGCAGGTTGGTTTATTCCATATCATAGAGGAGATGCTATTGAAATCTTGATAAATTATATGCGACATCTTTCGAGACAATCTGTAAGTCCTCGCTTATTCAGACTCACACAAATATTTCGAGACAGTTCGTAAGTCCTCATATATTGGAGCGGTTCATATTCTTGAGGAAATTCGCAAGTTTTCACCTAGTTGGGATCGATGTATATTTTTGAGACAGTTCGTAAACACTTATTGGAGCTGCTTATATTTTTGAGGTAATTTGTAAGACCTTGTCTACTTGAAAATTTATATTTCGAAATTCGACACGCACATGAATGTGCAACTTAGACTTGAGGGACTATTTTTATATCCATAAATTATGTGGCATGCTCAGGCAGATGGGGTCACGTATATGTCAATGTGGCATCGACTATTCAATTTATTGGGCTTATTTGAATTAAATAATTGCATCATGCGCTCGGCCTATTAACCAGGGCACATTTACATTTTCCTATATGTATGTGAGTTTCATTCACAATAAGGTATGTTCTCTAACTCTAGCCAAAGTACCATCTCCCGTCTCTTGCACTCATATTATCTTTCGTTCGACTGTTGATTTGATCGTCGAAGCGCAAATGGTTGTCGTATATTTTTCTCGATTGGTGAACTTTGCCTCCTAATGGGGTGTTTCGATGTGCATGTGATGCATGCGTGGAGGTGAGGAGGTTGAGATTATGTTGGCGCATTTTTTAGGTCAGCAAATCTTATAATGAGCTTTCATTTTTTTTTCTGTTTCTTTTGCCCTTATTCCCTTGCTATTGGTGTCTTGTCTTTTGTTTTTCCATTTGTGTTTTTTCACTTCGTTGGGACTTATGGTAGGTTGTCTCCTTCATAGCTAGTTAACTAAAATTGTGATTTTTGCTTTCCTTGGTTGGGATAGTCTTTTGTGTTTAATATGTTGGAAAATATATAGATTGGCAAATAGATTTTCACTTGTATATGTGAAATTAATCTCACACTGTTTGGAAATTGAGATTTGAAGAGTTCGATTGGTGAACTTTGCCTCCTAACGGGGTGTTTCGATGTGCATGTGATGCATGCGTAGAGGTGAGGAGGTTGAGATTATGTTGACGCATTTTTTAGGTCAGCAAATCTTATAATGAGCTTTCATTTTTTTTCTGTTTCTTTGGTCCTTATTCCCTTGCTATTGGTGTCTTGTCTTTTGTTTTTCCATTTGTGTTTTTTCACTTCGTTGGGACTTATGGTAGGTTGTCTCCTTCGTAGCTAGTTAACTAGAATTGTGATTTTTGCTTTCCTTGGTTGGGATAGTCTTTTGTGTTTAATATGTTGGAAAATATATGGATTGGCAAATAGATTTTCACTTGTATATGTGAAATTAATCTCACACTGTTTGGAAATTGGGATTTGAAGAGGAGCCTTAAAAGGGATTACAATCCCACATTGGTTAGAAATGGGAAAATGAGAATATATGGGGACTATAAATAGTACCATCCCACATTTGAAAAAGAAAAGAAATGTAGTAATGTGGGAA